>JBBPMA010000033.1:0-40054 GCA_038090075.1 Xanthoconium purpureum
GCCTTTTATTTGGCTGGATAGCTCCATGGAACAGGGATAACTTTCATTTGCCTGTTCACCATTCTTTAGTGATACATGTATCTTCTAATGGAGCCTTCCAACCTGATGTTGATTATTCTTTGTTTGGAGAGTCTTGGATCTCTTGTTGGCACTGATTCCCTACTACATTTTGATAGCTTTATACTTTTTTTGGCTATGCTTTCTGTGCCTATTGAATTATTGGACTTGTACTTATAAATAGTAATCATTTATGTCAATCTGTGGTTACAATAGCAAGTCTGATATATGGTCTGAACAAATCTCATGATTTCAGTTTAAACATGTACTTGCAAAAAAACTACTCACATAGCAGTTTGAGTCATTGAATAACCAATGCTACTGCCAGCAGCACCATTGCAATGTTGATGGTCCATAGAAGCACCAGAGAGAAAACCAATTGTGTCTTGTACATCTTCCACTAGGCAACAGTCTACATTGGATGTTGAACAACAGTTAGATAAGCTGGAAGCAGGTTGAAAGTGACCAAGCAACAGATGGCATGCTGATAAACCAGCTAGCCAAGCCATAATTTATGGCTCAGACCTTGCTCTGTCTCAAGACAAGCAAAAGAGGGCCATCTAGGCTGCAGTATGCACCCAAGTATAACCTACCAATATTACTAGAGCATCCTTCAGCTAGGACATGAGTACATTCTTTCACCATTCACCTCACTGTGGCCATTACCATGTGATTGCAATTAGCCATGTACTATGCATGACATCCAAGAAAAACTATGTGGTAGCTGCAACAAAACACTTCAGTCTGACACACTATGCAAAAACCAGCCAACCCACCATATCTAGGACCACCTCCACCACCATCCATGTAATGTCCTGTGTAGGTACCTTGACATCACATAGCTTTCAATGGATATGGTTCTGCAACCACATCAATGTCAGCCCTTGCATGTATGCCAAAAGACAAACCACCTACCTGCAAACGGATGACCAATTTTTCCAGTTTCAATTGTCTTCCTTGGACACTTCTTTGTCCTCAACGTACTCATACGTGCCAGCCGGACATGTGTACTGTAGCAATTCTGCATACCTGCTGACATTTCGACAGATGTGGTCTCTCAGGCCCGCAGACATGTCTTCAACCGTACTGACCTTGCGAATATTTAGATGGATGGGTTGGTCATTGGCATGGTTCATGCCCATGGGTGTCAACGAGGTCGTCAGATTGGTCGACAGCAGCGGATAGAATGGAGGATACTCGATTGATTTGAAATGGCTCACTGTCAGTGTACGCTTGGCGTTCAAACTCCAGTTCAAGTTCTTGCAAAACGTTCTTGGCATCCGGTCTTTGAGGAAAATAACGAGGCGATGCCAACCGCACCATGGATCCAACAACGCGTTGAAACTCGCGTAAAGGTTGCGTACTCCGTAGAAACCGGACCATTGTCAGCTGTTCCGGACAGCGGCATCGTAGTATGCTGGCCTTCACGGCGTTGCGTGTGCCCTTGACGTTCGCGATGTTGATGAACCTAGCGGAACGGAAAATCGAGTCCGAGTAAGCCGCGTTTGTTCAGCGAGCGAGCACCATACGTAATACGGGTTGAAGAACTAGTTGACAATATCTTGATAAAGTAAGAGTGGTGCTTCGTGCGCTGTCCAACGTTGGATTCGTCGTGCGGCTAAAGGGCGCGTAAAGGTTACCTGTAGTCCCTTCTAGGCTACGAGCTTAGATACGGGTTCGCGCAGTCGAAGTCAATGACCAATCCTAAATTGATGAGTCCATCTGCCATGTATACACCCATATCTCAGATAATCGAGCCGTCAACAGAGGGGTGGACGCCTCATAGATCATCGCGCCGGGGCGACGACGAGTTCCACCCCAAATAAGAAAGAATGTTAATATCGTGAGCTTGAGTTGGGTTATAGGAACGAAGAGGTCGGCGCGACGAGGCACCCTTTGGAGAGGCTGCCAAAGAGCTTTGAAAGCTGGTTCAAATGTATGGTCGCGGCATTGTTTAGAAATGTGAGACGGGATTAGAGCTAACGAGCACGTAGGCAGAGGAAACTTACCATTTGAGCAAGTCATTGGTGGGACACGAAGGCGCATGCATCTACACAATGGCTTCGTCAAGCCAGAAGTACATAACTTGGAATTTGGTCAGCGCCGCCTCATGTACTCTTGCAGACTGAACTCGGAGTAACTCATTCAAGCGAAGACTAGCATGGAGGACTTGCGACAGCGTCAACGTTTCAACGTTGTTCTTGAGTCGGAGTTACATAAACGTTGAATGCTCGGAACACCGACCCCGACCCCGATCGACTCGGCGACCGCTATACCATGCTGGCGGTTCCATCATCTACGCCCCGGGATTCGACACACTTTAAATACACTACGCCCTGGCACGATCCTCGTACCACTCCATTACACATGACGAGCCAGTAGACATGGTGTCTGTCATTCGAGTCTCGCAAAGTTTCCTTGCGTAGATTCGGTGTTGGCTTGCTGACGGCGTTTGGGTCATGTATCAACCCTTCTGTAATCCTGATCATCGGATATCGATGAATGAGTTTCTTTCGGACCATTCTCGTCGTCAGCTATCATCCTGTTCGCTCAAATAAAGTAAAAACTTGATGGATCCCCTCCACTGAGCTAGACTAAAGTAGCCCTTAAAATGCATTACGGACAGGTTCGTCTTGTCCTTCCCCATTCTTCCTAGCTTCTCGTTGCCAGGGGAATTCGTATTGTCTCACCTTCCTCTTCCAACCAAGACATCGTCGAGCCGAGCAATCATCGAATTTCATATGAAACACCAGTTTCCATCTCCCTCGTGCGTTGCAACCTTTTCCCCGCCTCTGACACATTGATTCAAGCGGAGGAGGAAATCAAAACATGTACGTACGAACGAGCGCGCTGGACACGTCTTGGCCCAATGACCAACGCTCTGGGCCAGGCACCTGACCAAGTCTCGACCCGGCGTTAATCCAACTGGGTGATGCTGTTACCTACTCAGAACTCTCTCCAACGTTTCTAGAACGAGAATGCATTGTGAACTGTTCAGTTCCCATCTGTCTAAACATGACTCTGAAAGACCGACCCCGTGTTCGCTCATCTGGAGACTATTGCCATCCCCCATTGCCGGTGGAGTGCCAGATTGCTTTCGGTCACTGTTTCCGCGATGGTATGCACAGGGTAAAGAGAACATCCACGTTGCTGCACGTTTTCCGTTCCAGAACTTTCCACGATGCACGACGTGTACACGAGGCTGCTACTCAAATTGGCGAGTGTCATCCAACGGCTTACCGTAACGCTAGATGTCGCATCAGTTACCCTCTCGTCTTCATTTCTTCTCTATTGTCGCGTAGCACTCATAGAACACCCCGCGTTTTTTTGGCTGGAGGCTATCGCCATCGTCCGTGTTATCACCCGCCATGGTTTCATTGCTTGCCTGTTACACGTGCTGGTTGCATTTTCTTCTTTTCGTTTTCTTTGATTTTTTTCGGGACTGATGTGATTCGATGCCCTAGTCATCAACGAAAGCAATGTCCAGGAGCAGGCCAAGGCTATCAACAACACATCCAGGGGAGCAATGATAGCACACGCTTCGCTCGCCGGATGTAACCTGCGCTGCGCCCTGCGAGCCTGTTTGTTGCCATACGCAATGCGTACTGCGCTTCTGAATCGTGCCATGTTACGTTTCGACCATGCGCCAAAACGTGTTGCCAACGCCAGATCCCCATTTCCCGACTGTGAAGCTAGGTGAAATCGCGAAGCAATGGTTGCTTCTTCTGCAATTCAAAATCCCCTGCGACGGACCATGGATGACACGCGCCAGCCATCCGTGAATGAATGAATGGCCTTGTCAACGTGGTTGTTACCAACACATGCACATCGTTTCCGCGGACCGCCCACTGTTTCGTCGTAGTAACCTGTTCGGCGCAGCTACCCACCCCCGGTATCACGGCCTCTATGGGTCAATATGAAGGACCGGACGTAAGAAAACCAACTCTTTGCAACGCCGCCAGACGGTGATTACAAGTAAAACATAACTAATACGACAGTAGGGACGTGTAGTCAACGGAGAATGACTTCCTCTATGACTATTATGTACCACCTAGCGTGACCCATACTGAGCCAATCGATCGATGGGTGCGACGATGAAATCATGCGAATCATGCGGGGTTCTGAATCTGTACCGGCTCTAGTGCCATAGGTATGGGTGTGATGCAACTGGCGAAAGGAAAGCGAAACACGACCACCAGGGGTCGAGGTGGAATGGAGGACCGCCTGACAATGAACGAGAGATTGCGCAGCGACAGGCGAAGGAGGAGAAAGAAGGAGAAAAACCATAAACCATTAATCCGTTATCCAACGGTGATGCATAGAATGAGTTTCGTCAATGATCCATGATGGTGTTTATTTGGAATGTTACAACGGGGTGGACAACCTGACGGAAGTCCAACCCAAACGCACGTCAACAATACCAACACTGACCCACCGAGTGGCCGGATGATGTCCATCAAGCGGTCAAACATACCCGGCCGGGTGTGGGCAGGTCGCGGTTGATGGTTTGTTCACCGAGAGTTGCCGGTTAAGGCAACCGCAAACCATCCAAAGATAGCCATCAAGAAACGAACCATCCATGCGGAATCTGCGCCGATACCAAGGCCGGGCCGGAGCTGCATCGCGAGGGCAATGTCCAATTCAGGCACGGGTGAGCGGTATGCGCGACGGCGGGGGTGGATGAGGAGGGGCTGGGGAGTGGCGTCGACGCCACTCTGGCACGAGGATAATCCGAGTGCGGGAGAGTCCGTCGCGCGGACGGACCACGCGGGGCGAGTGATTGGGGAGAGGCATAATTCGCGCATCGGAGGGGTGCTGCGATCGCTAGCTATCAGGGAATCGAGTGGGTGGCTGAACTCCAAGAGTGGCAAGGGTGGATCGTCGGAAGGAGGCGGATGGGACGCGTTGTCGTCTAATGGGAGGTCATGAATGAGCGGAAGGGGCGTCATATCAAGCGCGTCTTGGTATTTCTTGTCCACGTCGTCCCACTCCGACCCTATATCCGACACGGCATCGAAATAGAGGGGTTTGTCTGCTAGATGCGACTCGTGCCTTTGAGGAGACCCCTCCTCGGCATCAAGGAGGCCTTCGGTCTGGAGTAGAAGAGAACCTCGGGATGAGAGACGTTGTTTGGTTGTCGCACCCATATTCTCCTTGGCCCGACGCATCCAAAACCGCGGAAGCAGCTTCCATGCTGTCTCTGATGCCAGCACTTGGGACCGTAGCGACTTGATAATGTACAGCGTCAACGCGACACAAGCGAGAGCCAGGAAAGCAGCGATGCAGGAGAACGCGAGCACTATTAATGGAGCAAATGGAGATTCGTCTATCGGAACCTCGTGTTGTTCGCCCACTATGGACTCTGAAGATGTCGGTGCATCACTAGATCGGGGGGCTTCGTTGCTGCTGTGAATCGCATCTTGACCCTCGACGTCGTCGTCCAAGAGAGCATTGGACGAAGGGGGTTCTCCATGGGAAAGTTCCAGTGGGGTCAGCACTGCGACGGCCTCTGTGCCAAGTTCCGCGATGTACTCGATCTGTTGTTTATGTTTTTGGAAATGGAAGCGCGCAACGTCTGATGTGAGGTCATCTTTGCTGCAAGGCGGCCACGTCAGTCACCACCATGGACGGTGTGAAACAAGACGGACCCTGGATGAATCCGGAACGGGGCCTGGACAAAGGGCTGGAACGCAGACGAAGTAGGAGCACTTTTTGATGAAATAGCCGTCGAGCATGTGTTTCACAACATGATATACATGAGGACTTACAAGCCAGTTTCCGCGGATAATATTGGGCGACTAGTGACGACCAGCGCGAACAAGGAGACCGAGGCCAACAAGGTAAATGTCATGGAACCTTGTATTAGCCCTGCTAAAAATTCAAGACGCTGACGTGGAGCAGAACCAACTGCCTCACGACGAACATGCTGCACGTCGCGTCCCAATTTGTACGGCTGTGACAGTCACGTGACCAAATAAAAACAATACCCATACGGATACGGCCCGGCTCTCCAAGTGCTTCAAGTTACAACGGTGGCATTAACCGTCTACGAGATCACTGTCAAGACTCGTATTCAGTCCGAATGAATGGCGCGAGGTAATGTGTCGCACGCGCGCCCATCGTTTCACCCTCCAAATGACCCAGCGACCTACCGCGACCTGCTCTTTTTCGAAGAGAGACTCAAGACAAACGCTGCGTCTTTGCAGCGGAGAAAATCGCGGTATCAATGTAAGTACATATTCTTCTCGCCGCGATTCCTGAGCTGACCTCATGGCAGTATTCCTGCTCCATCTCGTCCTCGTCATCGCCTTTCTCCTATCCGAAGTCCTGCTACAGACCTCGTTCCTAGACATACCCTATACCTTTCTTCTGAAGCATGTCCTCCCTGACGTGTATGGACCCGTGGTCGGTGTCAAACCTCATCCGTACTTTGCTTCCGGTCTGCTCTTCGTCGCGATTACCACTCTGCTCCTCTTCTTCGCGAGTGGCATGTACTCGGAGAAGATTGCTTATGCCAATCGGTATGAAACACTGCTTTCCATCCCAATCAGAAATTTCCCTGATTTTCTCGAAGTTACGTCCCTCACGCAAATAAAGCGTTGCGGTCCTTCAACATGTACCTCAACGTCCGCAAGCCTCCCTTGCGATCCAAATTCTCCCTGAATCCGATGTCCTTCTTTTTTCCCCGTCCAGAACCGTCACCTGAATCAGCAACGAATCGATCCCTGACACGCACAACATCACCCTCGACAACGGACCGCAGCACGTCTGTACCCATCGCCCCAATCCCCCCCGCCGCCAATCCTCGTGGTGAGCTTATATTCTCATCTCGCGTGGATCGATCATTTCGCGAGTCTTATGAACGCTACCGCGCGGCCTTTGAGCGGAAGCGACAAGAACGAGAGCGATCGGATGCGATGCAGACGTGGTGGGGTTGGTTGCGGTATCAAATGCCGTGGAATAAGCGGGTCGGGGGACAGTCCTCTTCTTCTGCCTGTGCCTTGCCAGCGGTGGGAACAGGACAAGTGCGAACGGCATCGTCGACCAGGGGGAGGGGAGTGGCGAGTATGTTCCCAACGCCGTCGCCTAGACGGTCTAGCCCTGTCTCAAGAGCCTCGCGACGAGGCACCCCTGCCGTATGTTTTTGTTTCCGATACGTATTCCCCGCAAATTAATGAACAGGGTGTCCGTCTGGCAGTTACAGTCGACCAGCTGAGCCTTGTCCCCCACACATGTCGTTGTCAATGCCCGAGGGCAGGTTCGTTGTAGGAATGTGTAGACAAAAAGGCTGTACATCCGAGGGTGAAACTCTTGTACTCTTGTTGGCTCGGTTGAGCGGCGTCACGGCGTGTGAACATTCAGGGCGAGAAGCAAGTGTTAAGTTTCCGATTTTCAAAATAGCAGGGTTTAGTTGAAACGTTGACACGAAAATCGAACTTGCCCCCGCATTAGTGTCGTCGTATCATAAGTGCGGGGCTCGTACGACGCTGAGCTGCACTCTTCCTACCTGACCGACCTAGAGGAGGAAGTCCAAAGCTTCAAGTTCCAAGTTATACTTACGTAAGAATGTATTGGTGGCAGTTTTACAGGTTCCAGCGACACTGCCAACCAGGCAACCGTTTTAATTAGCAGCCCATACATATGCCTTTCAGTCACCACTCACATTCTGGTCAGTTCTGCAGACACGCCGAGGGATCCCTCGAAGACGTCGTTCTCGAAGCCATCCGTCAGGGTTTCGAGGTGTACGGCCTCACCGAACATGTCCCGCGGTACAGGCTCCAGGATTTCTATCCAGAAGAGGTGCGTCGTGTCGCCCCCCACGAGCATGCTCGCCCCATTCCGACATCGTTTTCCTCGCGTTGTCAAGGCAGGGTTGTCCCCTGATTCCCTGATAAAGCAATTCGCAGACTTTTTAGACCAAGCCCACAGACTCAAGGCAGCATACGCCTCCCAGATCACCCTCCTGGTCGGTCTAGAGACCGAGTTCATCACCGAGTCCGATTTGGAAAATCTGTTTACCCTTCTCAGCGAACAGTCAGGACGAATCGAATACATCGTTGGCTCCATCCATCATGTCAACGCCATCCCCATCGACTTTGATCACGCCTCGTTCGAGCGGGCTCTGTACAGCTGTTCTCTCACCACAGACGTCGTGGTGGCTGAAATGAATGCCACGGCTTGCGATCGCATGGATGCGTTCTTGTCTACTTATTTTGATGCGCAATACCGCTTGTTGGGTCGTTATCACCCGGAAATTATCGGCCACCTCGATCTCTGCCGTCTCTACAATCCAGGATTGCGTTTCTGCGAATTTCCGAATGCATGGGAGAAATTAAAGCGAAACGTTTTATTCGCCATCGGCTATGGCGCTATGTTCGAAGTCAACGCGGCCGCCTTGAGGAAGGGTTGGGGGACGTGTTACCCCGGCGAGGACGTCTTAAGAGTGCGTGATCGCCTTCCCTTTCCCCCTCTGTCCTCATGGTGTTGTTTATAGATGATTCTCGAACTGGGTGGTCGCCTCGCGCTGTCGGATGACAGCCATGGACCACATCGCGTGGGAGAAAACTATTCTTGCATGCGAGATTACCTCCGTCAGATGGGGGTCAAAGAACTCTGGTGCTTGACCCGCAGCCCGTCGGACAGCATCCCTTTTCAACGGGGTCTTTTCGCAACACGCATCGCTGGCGAGTGGTGGGAGCACGCCTTTTGGAAGAAGCACTGCGCATCACGATCCGGTCAAACCTAGAAGTGCATGTAGCACGTCTATTTGGCCAATTTGTCAAGGTCGGAGCTTGTTTCCTCCCCCAGCCTACCCGGACGGCTAACCCCAGAAAATCGTCGTCTCCAGGCGTGTGTTGTTTCGGTATTTCATGCCGATATATGCTTACCTCGCTTGAGCCACATTTCTGTGATGTTTTTTTGCCCTTGGTGACGTGGTTGGCCTACCACGGATGGGGGTAGTTTCTTCTATTTTGAATCGGTTGTTTGACAGCGACCCCCACGGCGAACATTGCGGGTCGTCTCCATTTGCGCCCTCTTTCTGCAGCTGAAGCCTCCACTGATGAAACTTAAGCCTTTTCCACCCGCTGGCCGCTGCGCGCGGTCATGAGTTCCTCTGCAATGCGCACGAGGGGTGGACGCTCAGGGCCCGCATCATCGCGGGCATTGTTGTGACGGTGTCCCTTTGTCCAAATATGGATTAGTACCGTTTTGCGTAATAGGTAAGAGGGCGGGAAACCAAATAAGGCACCTCGTTCGGTGGAATGGTTCATTTCAGGACGCGACATCCTTGTGCCGCTCTTGGACAGAAAAGACGTAAAGTGACATGCCGCATCATTCCTTGACGCAGCGTCGGCATGTGCTTGGTCACGCGTCCTTCTCTTTCGGGTTTTCCCTCATCATCCGTCCGTGTGCTCTCCGCAGTGAATGTCGGATCCCTGGTTTTCGCGATTGCGCCCATGGGCATGGGCGATGGTGTATTCCGGTATGTTGGTCGGAAGATGTTGAATAGTCTTTTTCCGACCACTGACTCCGCGAACGACGTATTTTGCAATCAGGGTGTCACGACGTTTTGATGAACATGTCGGAAAGCTGTATTCTCTGATTCCCCCGAGCCTTTTTCATATACGTAAACAAGCGTGGATCTCGCATCAGATATGATCGGCCCGTTTGGTCGTTTCGTTTTGGCAAAAAAAAAGCACAAGAACATGTAAGAAGAAAGCGCGTGTGCGTGACGACTGTGTTTATTAATTATCTTGGCTGACCTGGCATCCCCGCAGTTTTTGTTTTTGACAGATCTCGCGATGGATGGCTTTCTGGGCTCAGCTTGGGGGTCTGGGGTACACGTCGATTTCCCAGAACGTTGGTACAGCTGTGTTGCGAAAAAGGTATAAAAGCCCGGGTTGGTTTCTGGAGTGGAAGCATCATCCCCTAACAGCGACGTTCACGCAGTCCCCTCTTCTTTTTTCCCCTTTCTGCACGTCCTCTTTACGTCCAACCTCTACGTTAACCTAATCTAACTCTATCCTACGTGAGCTGGTTTCCTTTGTCCCTGCCTCTCTGTTGTCGCGTGACACTGACTCAGAACGTGCGCTAGACTATGTGTTACCGCGAACTGCAATGCATCGAGTACAGCTGCGGGCACCAGGAACCTCACACCGAGAGCAAGGTGGCTTATGCGCGTAGCGTGCGCCTTTCGTGTTCTTGCTGACCAACCTACGGACAGGTCGATTGCGGGTCCAGTCGATGTCGGTATAGTTCGTGCCATGTGAAACCGTGTTCCGGGTGCTCCGCGACGTGCTTGCAAATGTCCGTTTGTCCTCTCCACACTCGACGATTTCAGTGGGGCGCTGACATCACTTTGTTTCCGAATATAGGCTGGGTAGAGCCAGCCCTAAGGTTGGCCAAAAGAGCAATACCGTATGCCCTCACTGTGTGCGGCAGCAGGCGGCACGCGCCTAATGTGTGAGGGTTCTCGCCTCCTCTACCCACGTCCCATCAACATACGTACATATCACATTGTGTCATCAGCATTACTTGTAGTTTTGTACCCACAAATCGTATAATCGCTATTATTCCTGTTACTTTCTCCCGCGGTGCTAAGGAACCAATCAAATCAAGCGAGTCTGGACGAATCCGCGATCCGTCCCGTTGGACCGAACTATGAGTACTTGTGTTGATGATCGACGCGTTGCCGTGCCGCGCGGTGACAACGAGGGGGTTATTGGGCCCTGAAGTCAAGTGCACCCGTGAATGGGGGATGAGGGGAGGTGCGCAGAGGGAAAGAGAGCCCGGCAGTAAGTCAGACACAAGCAACACGTGGCGGACGAGTGATGGATCACGTACGGGGTTGGGTAGGGGCGTACGCGGATTGGGTTGTTTCAGCGCTCAGGTTGAGGGTGTGCGTGGGTTGGGTGGGGATTGCAAATGGGTATAACGAATAGACCAGTTGTCGGCGGTAATGACGAATGGTGGATGATGAACGGCCAGATGGTGGAGGATGCTGTATGGTCCATAGTTCCCTGGGGATCGGAGAGAAGCTCAAGCGTTGAAGACATGAACTAGCCGAGTTTTGCGAAGTCCAGGGAGAGAAGGACGGGTAGTGCTAATCCTCGGAACTTGCCAAAAGGTGATGGTTTTACGGAGATCCCCTTATTGTTGCCCGGGGCCCACCATAACTCGCTGGGTGATGCTGACTGGATTAGCTCCACTCCTACCCGGAGCCCTTGATTACGAGCTACAACCCTCGCGGGTTTCCCGAGAACGGGATTCGGCTTCATCCATGGCTCGTGATGGCATGATGCGTGTGTGCCAGGCGGAACTTGCAAGTGGTCGTGCGACCAGGTGAGACAGGGGCCTATTTTCCATTAAAAACTTGAAACCGTATTCCTCGTGGGCCCCGGGTTTTCCCTAGCTAGCCTACTGTGATGTCGACCGCAATGTTTCTCCGCACGCTGCCAGCCATCAGAACGCGGTGTGCACAAGTTCACGATCTTGCGAAAAAGGGTGCGCTTCAGTTCTTCGACTACAACCCTGCACGGCTGGACGAGGTGATTGCGTTTTGTGCTTCCATCATTGAGGTACGTTCTCGGCTCCTTTCTCTCCCTTTCACATCGAGCTGACCACAGAACAGAGGGACTTTGCGAATGCGTTTGATACAGTAAGTTGAAACCCTCCTCCTGGTCCCCGTATGGGAACTTGTTCGCCCACCCTCCGCCCGTCATCACCATGACGTTGCACTGACGTCCGCATCTTCCCCATAGATCCCTCCTCACGGTCGATGGCGCCACCTTGACGCAGGTCACCCCCGCATCGCCCCTCTCCTCGAAACGTGGTCCGCAGACGGCGTCTCCACGACCGAACAATGCAAGCGCCTTCTTGATCTCTTCCTCGTCTCCGTCCTGCTCGACGCCGGCGCTGGAAACGACTGGAAGTACGCCGAGCCAGGCACGGGCGACACCTTTGCGCGCTCCGAGGGCCTTGGGGTGGCCAGCTTCCACATGTTTCGTGGGGGCTTGTTTTCAGGGGATCCAGAACAACCTTGTCGGGCCGACGGTATGCTGTTCCTTTCCCTCTCTGTTCAGGCTCGACTGATATCACGATGACCGGCCGATCGCGTTCGATAACAAAAACTAGCCCAAGGACTCGCGCGCATCACCATTGATAAAGTTGCCGAGGCGATGCAAGTCACTGCCTCAAACCCGATGGTCGGACTCGAAGGTCGAACTGCGCTCCTCGTCCGTCTTGGCGGTGCGCTCGCGTCGCACCCCCAGTTCTTCGGAGAGGAAGCGAGGCCAGGGAATATGCTCGGTAAGTCCTCTTACGTTTGACGTCGAGGCCACATCTCCGCACCTCAAGTTTTCATCACTTTGTCACCACTCTTTGGCACGGTTCCTTCTTTCCATCTTTATCTACGCTCGTCCCCATTGCCCTCACACCCATCGTCTTGTGTGGATCTCTGCCCCTTCATACCAGGATAGGAACGCACGATGCGAGATTCTCATCTCGCCACGTGTCGTGCATCCTCTTTGTCTCATCACTCTATCACCCCGCCCTCTCCACTTTGCCCCTCTGCCCTCTCCTGCCCCCTGTGCACGTACCCACCCCCGTCCTCACCCTTGCCAAATGCGATGGCAAAGCCAACGTCAATGACGTGAACTGACGCATTTCTTACGTATCCCCACAGATTTCCTCGAGACCCAGTCCAAACTCGACGCCACTGGTACGCCACGTGTTCCCGTCGCCGGGCTCTGGACACTCCTCATCGAGGGCCTCTCTGGCATCTGGCCTTCGCGCTACACACTCGATGGCGTTGCCCTCGGGGATGTTTGGCCGTGTCCCGCCCTCGCCCTCGTGCAGCCGAGTCGAGCCGGCCGACCCGAATTGGACCCAGACACGCTCGTCCCATTCCACAAGCTCACAGGGTGGACCGCGTACAGCCTCATCGAGCCCATCCAGAAACTCCTCGGGTGGCGCATAGAGGGTGTTGAGGACATGACGGGATTGCCCGAGTATAGGAATGGTGCGTTGTGTTTCGCTGCTCTCTTCTCGCTTCCTCTCCCCCACCTTCACTGACGCTCACTCACGTAGGCGGCCTTTTGGTCGACTTTGGCGTCCTCACCCTCCGCCCAGATGTCCTCCCAGCGGAATACTTTCCGGATGGCAACACGAGTGGCATACCGCGCCTCCCGCCCTCGCACCCCGCCATCGTCGAATGGCGCGCGGTGACTGTTGTTGAGTTGTCCGTCCTCTTCGTTTTTGGGGTTATCACCACATGACTCACGCTCACGTACGGGCGCGCCACAGGGACCGCATCGCCCAAGGCCTCCGCAACAAACTCCACCTTACCCCCGCCCAGTTGACACTCGCCCAGGTGCTCGAGAGCGCGACGTGGAAAGGCGGGCGGGAGGTTGCGAGGCAGAAACGGCCCTTGACGGGGGGTCCGCCGATCGACATCATCAGCGACGGAACCGTGTTTTGAAGGTACTATTTAACTTTTGGGGGTGATAAGTCAAGCGGAGATACGTCGAAACTATGTACAAGTGTTAGAATACCACACAGATGAGATCCACAGGGTAGTGTACGAGATGAACACCAGGATACCGGATATTATGCGGACAGCGAGACATAACGATAAGGATCAATGACGTTTGAGGTCCTTGGCGAGGCGGTAACACAGTACGAACGCGATCACAGCTGCGATGCCGCCCAACCTAACCACATTGCTCAGCACTGCCCACTGGGGAGAGTGAAACCACACCCACCGAAAGATGATGGCGATCGAATCCGTGCCACCGTCCTCGCGCGCTATCTCCCTTGCCTCATGCACCGTTGACCCGCCCGCACGCGCACCCTGCTGTGATGCCGCGTTCCCAGGATGGTACCCGTGCAACACCGACTTGTCGGGGTCGAGCAGCGCAAACACGATCGACGAGAGACCCGTCACGAGGAATTGGGGTATGACAATGAACAAGTTGTGAATGCCCTGTCCGAGTGTGTGAGTCAGAAAAACACCTCAAGAGAGACGAAGAAGGCGACGCACAATGATGGCACCCGCCTGGGCACTCAACCCGTTCGTGTTCTCCTTGCTCATGGTCGGAGCTGTGTACACATGCCCACCCCCCGCCGAGTGTACCCCGAAAACGGGAGACGAAGGCAAAGCCACGTCGACCCTGCTCACTCGCGCCCGTGCATGACCCATCCCGATCATCCTTAGATGTCCGTTGGGATCGCGCCCGTCGTGATCTCGGTCTCGGTCTCGGTCCCGGTTTTGGTCGAGCGAGTGTTTCGACGCCGATGGATCGCTGTTTCGTGCCCCTTCTCCCTCTTGCCCCTCCTCCCCTTCATCGTCATCGTCGACTCCAACAAGCAACCGCATCTCGTCCGCATCTCCACTCATCCGTCCGCGTGCCGTCCGCGTGTCCGTGAGATGAATGCTCGCATCGTCCGAGGTAGGGTGGGATAATATCGCCTCTCCGAGCTAAAACCGAAAAACACCCGAACGAGGTGGCATTGGGGTATGGGGTAAGCACCAAGACCCAAAAAAAACACCTCCCTGACTTACCAACGCAAAAGGCGCCCACTGTGTCATTGCCCAACAGAACCCGGTGATGCCCATGATCCAGGTCGCCCCAGATACCGTCGAAGTGACGCTACGTTTTGATTTTCAAACAAAAGGGATGAATAGATGGACAAGGGTACGAGCAATGTCATTAGCCTATCGCGTCACTGCAACACAGATCGCCCCGGGGGACTTACAATGTGGCAGCCATACACGTCGCAAAGATCAGATGGGACAATGCCCACAGACTGCACAAGTCTATTCGAATGCGAAAACGTTCCGACCACGTCGTTTGCTTTGGTTCGAGGGGGATCGACGCGTGCCGTGCGTTCTGTGGGACGACGAACGAGGGCATGACAATGTTGAAGATGAGGGACACGAGCGCGCTGTAAAACAGGGCGCGCGTCCCGAGTCGGGTGGATTCGGCGTCGAGCGCGATCGCTGCGTCGGGGGTTTGCGGGATGGGCGACGCGCGCTTGTGCAGGTCGCCGATGTAGACTGTGCTGTAGAATAGGACTGGGAACCATCCTAACCACGCGCTGCATACCGTCAGTTTCAAAAGTGGACCGAAAGCAACGGGAACGAACAAGAATTGGATCCAGCACTGCGGGAGGAGGTTACTGCGGAGCCGGAGATGAGGAGGTGGGAACGTACAATTCGTCGGATGACACTAGGAAGTGTGATGAGCGTCTCTCGTAGTTCTCTCAACTCTTGTCCGAATCCTTTGGGGCCGCTTCTGCGGGAAACATGAGTGGAGTGTATGTCATAGAGGTGATACTTACGATGAAGAGAGCAAGACGCGTTCCTTGACATGGAAACACACCCAAGCTTGCGACAAGAGCAAGAGCAAGGCCGCGATGACGGACAACACCTCCAGTTGTGTAGTCCCCATAAAGGGAAATAATTGCGGGAGATCGAGATTTCCTCTGGGATACAGGTCGGATACGGCTCGACGTAGAGATGGTGCAAGCTTACACGAAGAATCCGGCAACGCTTCCGATGGCCAACATGCTCGCTGCCCAGGCGTTGCCTGTAGGTTGTTCGGAGGTGGGTAGGATGTCTACGAGGAGCGCACGGTCGAGGGCTTGGACTAGATAGGAACATGAGACTGCGATATGTTTGAGTGCAACTCCCGATACTCGCCAGCATTGATACAAAAGTCTATACAGTAAATAGACAGGACAGCAAACCAGATTGTGAGGGTGTCATTCTATTATGTGTGAGTAGGTCCTGTGGAAGTACGCAAAGGAAGAGCTGACCGAAGGCGAGTGGAGGGCAGTGAATACGGACGCAAACGGACGTGTAAATCCGAGTAAAAGGATGGCGAGCGTGCACAGTGCGGTGGAAACGAGGATAAAAGGTCTCCGTCTCCCAAAGCGAGATTTTGAGTTGTCGGCGAGTATGCCTAGCAAACGTCAAAACTAGTTGGATAGTCGTGCGCGAAACGAACCTATCGCGGGTTGTACAATGAGACCAGACAGAGGTCCCGCGAGAAAGACGATGGCCATGAATGACTTTCGAAGGCCGAGCGAGAGCAGATATGGTGAGGCTGGGTGATGTCATGTCGGTTTATATTTCCAGAGGAACTGAATTAACTCAACCATAAGACATTTCGACCGACCAGAGCATTTGCACCCCCAAAAGACCGACAGTGAGGGATGGCAGCTGTGTCCATGTTGGGCCGATCACGCGACCGACACCCGCCCAGCGACGGGCGTGGTCATCCTGGGCCTCGTCGGCGAGGGGCACCGCAGCGAAGCCAGTCATACGTGTAGCGTTCCCGGACGAGGCGTTTTGGAAATTGACAGGTGCGTGACGTGACACGTGCTGTGACAGAATCTGGCTGTCACGCCACGGAAGCTAAATCAAGTGTACACGTGATCGCGACGAATAACGTCGGCAAGACGATGTCGCTGTACACGGCGGAGAGAGCTGTTTAATCCAGAGACCGTAGAACGGATCTAGGAAAATTTCAATGTCTGCAAATTTGTCTGGGCGGACCTGCCAGTCTCAGCGTTGTTATACGCCTCAAGCAACTCGTGAAGGAGAAGAGCAAGAAATTTCGGATCATCGTCCTCGAAAAGGGCGGTGAAGTAGGTGCGTCGAAATGTGTCACTCGTTCATGTCTTGAATGATTTGAAGTTATTACTTTGAACACCACACAGGATTCTATATCCTTTCCGGGGCGGTCATAGAATCTCGCACTCTCAACGAACAGCTTCCAGGCTGGGCCTCGAGGGACGATCATCTCCTTAGACAGCCCACCACGTCGTCAACCATGCGGTTCTTCACCAAGAGTCGCTCTTTTCCTATCCCGCACTCATGACAAATGTCCAACCGCACCCCTTTCCCAGTTTACAGGTTGGCTCGGGGTTGTGGCCTATCCCGGATTTGCTGGCGCAGGCATCGTATATGGCGAGGATGGCAACAGCGTTGCTGGCTCACGCACCTGCAAGTTTCAACATGTCATTGGGTGTGTGGGGCGATATCACTCATTCGAGCATCGACTCACTATTCATTAGAGGTCAGACGCCACGGATGTTTCGCAACAATAGCTGGAGTTCGGACGCCAAGCATACGCTGACGGCCCGTCATTTCAAACCCATTGAGTACACTCCGTTCTAGCCACCGCTATCAACTGATTCGATGACCTCATGGACACTCATGGGCATAAATCGCGCCGAGGACTAGCCTGTACATCTACGTGGTCGCAGGGACAGTGTCGAAGACATGTCCGTGAGGAGAGATCACGTCTGCCGAAACATCAGCGACATTGCTGACCTACTGCAACGCGCATGTCTGGTTGGTGTGCGCGAGTACATCGAGGACGAAGCAGTATCCGAGTTGGGACGGGAAAAGAGCCGTCATCAATTCGCAGGTAGGCAGTTTACTTTAAGCATACGTGCAAGAGTTGACATCGGCGTGGTCGCAGAACTGTATTCATTGCAAGTTGTGCGATATCAAGGTGTATATGTAGGACATTACGTGGATGATGCCCGAGGGTGAAGGGGGTCCTCAATACAGTGAGTTTGTTCTGTTTTTGCGTCATGAGGGTGTTGAACTGTTTTCTGTAGCAATCACATAGTCTTTCATACTGGTCCATGTTAACAACAGTGGGACAACAGCGAGAGAGTGAACCCTTGTGCCAGCTTGAGGATCCTCTGGCAATGTTGGTAGATAATTTTCGTGCTTGAATACATACTGAGGCCTAGACAGCCCTCCATCATGGTCACCTGTCTAGACAGTGTGGGTGAGGTATATATGACCAGAGCCCAAGCTCATGGCTTGGCCAGTCACTCTGTTGGCTTTCCACAGCTCGTTGTTCAAGTTCCATGCACTAAGGCACTGGCTGACTCAAAGTCCACTGTGGATTGTCACCTAAGCTCAGCATAGCATTCTTTGACTGAATTGTTTCAGGCATTCAAGCAATACAGCACTCCCACCCAACTTAGGTGTGAGAGCTTGTCCTCCAGGTCATATTCATCACCTATGAACTTGACTTGAAGGGGAAGAATTATGAGATATAGCTGGTTGTTTCTATCGTGCTTTTATCATTCAATGGCTCAGATTGCCCTTTCTGCTGCTATTAAAACCACAAGATGTGTTCATATCATGTATCTTTGGACTGGCCCAGGTTGGAATGACAGATATTATTACTATTTTACAAAAGTGCAAGCTCAGCAATGTAATGGACATAGAAAGCATAATCAGAGTACCAGCTACCAGAATGCAATAAGGAATCAATGCCAACATGAAATCCAAGACTCTCCAAACAAAGAATAATCAACTTCAGCTTGGGGAATTCTACCATTAGGAGATATCACCAGAGAATGCATAGGAAGATGAAAGGTATCTCTATTCCAGGGAGCTATCCAGCCAAAGAAAAATCCATTAGAGGATTGAATCCAGCCATTGTCCTCATACATATCATTGAAAAAAGAAAGTTCTTGAATCCTCCACACTGTGACAAAGCCATTGTGGAATCCACTGACAATATGATTGCCATCAGGTAAATAGGCAATGGAGGTAATCCGACTTGTGAAAGCTTGGAATGGACCTGCCACACATTGACCAGTAGAGGCATTCCAGATCCTAATGGTTTCATCACGAGAGCCTGAGACAATATGAGCACCATCAGGGGAGTAGGCAACAGAGATAACCCAATCTGTATGCCCTTGGAATGGACCCACTACACATTGACCAGTGGCTGCATTCCAAACCCTGATGGTCTTGTCATCAGAGCCAGAGGCAATGTGAATTCCATCAGATGAATAAACAACAGATCTGATTCCACCACTATGTCCTTCAAGCACCATACATTGCCCAGTACTTGCATCCCAAACTCTAATGGGCTCATACCAAGAACCAGAGACAATATGAGCACCATTAGGGGAGTAAGCAACAGAGTCAACTTGTCCTATATGCCCTTGGAATGGACCTGCCACACACTGGCCAGTGGCTATATTCCAGATCCTAATGGTATCATCATAGCAGCCAGAGGCAATGTGGATCCCACTAGGTGAATATGCAACAGAGCAGACTGATGCTTCATGCACTTGGAATAAAACCACACACTCCCTAGCAGCAACATTCCAAACCCTCATAGTCCTGTCCCAAGAGCCAGAGACAATGCAAGTCCCATCAGGTGAATAGGCAAGGGATGTAACTGAAAGTGTATGCCCTTGGAATGGACCTGCAACATGCCTTCCAGTGGTTGCATGCCAAACTCTGATGGCATTATCTGAACAGCCTGAGGCAATCAAGGTATTGTCAGGTGAGCAGGCAATACACTGAACCCCATAGTTCTGCTTTTGTGATGGACTAGAAGAAGATTGGCCAGTAGATGCATTCCATAGTCTGACAGTTCTGTCAACAGAGCCTGAGACAATATGGAGCCCATCAGGTGAGTAGGCAAGAGATGAGACTTGTCTTGTGTGCCCTTTGAATGGACCTGCCACACATTGGCCAGAGGGCACATCCCAAACTGTAATGGTGCCATCAAAAGAGCCAGAGGCAACATGAATGCCATCAGGAGAATAGGCAACAGATATAACATCACTTGGCTCTTGAAATGGACCTGCCACACATTGACCAGTAGTTGCACCCCAAACTCTAAGGGTTCTATCTGCAGAGCCAGAGACAATGTATGCACCATCAAGGGAGTAGGCAATAGAGTAGACATATGCTGTATGCCCTTCAAAAGGACCTGTTACACACTGTCCTGTGGTTGCATCCCAGACACTAATGGTACTGTCACTGGAGTCACAGGCAATGTGAGCACCATTAGGTGAATAGGCAATAGAATGGATGCAACCTGTATGCCCCTGGAATGGACCTACAACACATTGGCCAGTGGCCACATTCCAAACTCTGATAGTCCCATCCTGAGAGCCAGAGGCAACATAAGCTCCATCAGGAGAATAGGCAACAGAGGAGACATAGTTTTCCTGCAATGGCCCTGCAATGCACTGTCCAGTGGTTGTATTCCAAATTCTAATGGTCATGTCCATAGAACCAGAGGCAATGCAAGTTCCATCAGGTGAATAGGCAACAGAGGTGACACAATCTCTATGCCCTTGGAATGGACCTGCCACACACTGACCAGTGACTACATTCCAAACCCTAATGGCAGTGCTCTGAGAACCAGAGGCAACATGAATCCCATCAGGAGAATAGGTGACAGAGGTGACTTGATCTGTGTGTCCATGCAAGGTATGAATCTCTGCTGGCCAACTGGCTGGATGTTCTGAGATGGCTAACACATGCTTTTGCAAATGGTCAACCCAGAGTTTATAAAGGGGAGAGCTGGTGGGGGTCTGGGGCATGGCTGATAGATAGAGGTGGGGAGTGGATTCTCTGAGGACAGGTGCAAACACTTGAATGAATCGAGATGCATCTGATGCTAGTGTAACAATCACTGGGTCCTAGTGACAGCTTGGTCAGCATTCACCACTGATGATTGCATCTAATCTTACCTTGGTCCAATTCCTTAGAGTGATGCATGTCTCTGTGGCAGATAAGATGGATGTGGTGGGAGAGGAGAGGGAGAGGAGGCTGATGGCTTCAAGCCAGTAGGGGAACTTGTCCTTGATGAAGAGGGTCACCTCACTCAACAAGTCTGGAGTGCAGTCAGGATGTTGCAGGTGGTCCATCCAGTATAGGCAGGAGTATGTCAGGTGGGGGGGAATGGCTTTGGTGATGCAACTGGGCAGGTCGGGAATGGCAGCATTGGGGATTCGAGAGTCCTTGAGGTCACAAATGTTGAACCGAAGCATCTTTCGCATGCATGCGAGCAATGCCTGTCCGAGGCAGAGATGGTGGTGAGGCTGGATGAGGATGTGGAAAGTGGAACTGCGAGTGTCGCCTAGTAGAAAGTCACGGAATGAGGTATGGAGTGGACGAATAGGTCTTTCTTCATCAAGCACCCCGTCAAGCAGTGATGCCAGGGGTCTGATAATACTTGCGACTTTCAAGCGTCCAACGAAGAGGGCAGAGAGGGACGTGAGGGGTAGTGGTTCGCGAAGGGCAAGTACAACCGCCATCACTTCCCGGAAGCGGCTTTGAGCACCGTCGCTGGTGAACCGTTGCTCTAGTATCGTTCGGTAGAGCTTGTCCAGTGGGTGGACACCCTCGTTGTTGTCTGCTTGCACTACTATCTCGAAACGGTCATGCAAGTCAAGCCCCTCAGCACCATTTCCAAGCCCTTGAATGAAATTGCACGCCGTGGAAGCCCACTGGAAGAGATTCTGGGAATGATGGACAAGAAGTCGACACCACTCCTGACCTGGCCATAGAGATTCGAGTTCGGCATCTTGATCAAGGAGGGAGTGATGGACAAATTTCTGGATATCTTCGTCGACGATGTGCTGCGGGATGTCACCCATGTATTTATGGACGACCTGAGGACCGGCAGGAAATTTGGTGAGGATGTCTTCTTCAGGGCGAGTGGTGATGAGGAAACGAAGATGGGTCGGAAGGGCGTTTTCCGTGATGTGCTTAGAGATCGCGCGTAGAATGTGTTGGCGGCTGGATGGATCACCACTTTCGTCAAGGGCGTCGATGACGATGACCAGCGGCCCAATAGGGTGGAGGTCCTTGAAAGGATTGATGATGAACCTCTCGATTTGCTCCTGTGGCGATTGGGACCTGCGAAGCGACAGATCATCCTTGACGACCCGCCAGAGGGCGGACTTGTACTCCCCATCACGATCACTGAGATTCCGCGCGATAGTGCTGAAAAGGTTTTTCGGATTCCGGTTCGCGACATCCGCACTGGCAAAGCAATAGGACGAGCCCAAACGTTGCTGATCATCATACCAGCGAGCGATTGAATGAGCGACCGCAGACTTGCCCGATCCAGCAACGCCGGTCAAAACACACACTTGCGGGACATTGTCGTTGGGATTGTCCAGGATATTACGGGATTTCTTGCAGAAGAGACTCGCGCGTCCCCGCCAAGCAACCCTTCTCCCGCTCAAACCTCGCCCCGTCCGCATACAGCAAATCGTTCAGTTTCGTCGACTCGAGTGATTCTTCTGTATTCAGCTTCATAAATATCTGTGCGGAATCTCAACCCATCGGACCTACCAACGCCTTTCAAAACGCTCATCATACGAAAAACAATGACGCCCGTCTGCACCGCAACTCCCTGCAAGAGTCCATCTGTGAGTTTCTTGAAGTTGTCCTCGTACGCAGTGATCCTTGCATCAATATCGTTATCAGCAACGGTGTATTTTGCTGCACGAAGCCCTGGATACAGATGTCAGCGATGATCGTAGGATGAAGGGAGCGGTGACGGACAAAAGTTCTTTTGTTTGGCGTATTCGGTGATGAAGTGCCCGCACTCTGTCACCTGCTGGATCAGAACGGTGATCGTCTTGGCATGTCGTTTGATTTCGTTCAAGTACTTGGCGTCGTCAACCAACGCAAGGACATCATTTAAGATGTTTGCCAAGCGCTTGATGTGATCGTCGCGGCCTTGCTGGTTCAAGAGCGCCTTTGGGAGACATTATTAATGACTAGTGATGGTATGGTACCCGAAAACAGACTAACCTTGTTGGCCGCCGATAGAACAGTCCAAGCCGCCTTCGCATATGGGTGGATCTATGAGAATTCAGACCGCGTGGACGTGGAGATTCGAAGGGAAATACCTCTGCAACAGCGCTGCCAATCCTGTCGAAGAGGTCCATCCATTTGGAAAGAACGGGCGATAGACTCTCGAACGTCTCCAGGGTATTGATGTCTTTTGCAATGGTGTTACTATCATCCACGACATTTCCGGTGGTATCGACCACGGAACCGATGGCCCCGACGGCTGTGGGGGTGTCGCCGACTTGCTCGAGCGCTTTGTTCATCCCGTCGACGACGTCTCTGGCTTGACGTTTGTCGGCACTATCGTCCTCACGTCCGAGTGGCTCAGTAGTCAACGCGAACTTGATAGTGATCCCCTGGTTGCTGGATCCGTCGGGGGTAACCTTGTCATCGTGAAGGACGTCTTGGAACACTTTGATCGCACAGATCGCGTCAGTCAAATACAAAGTATCATCAAGATCTGCGTACCGTCATCCGTCAATTTGCCCAATACTCTGGCGATGGTATCTGCGAGACTTCCAACTAGCGTGTCCTTGCTGATGCGGTGTTTCTGGTAAACTTCTACAAGGAGGTCGGAACTATCATTCGCGTCGCTGATAATAGTTAGTTTTCTAGCGTGAAACAGAGAACACGTGCTCACAAGTTCAGAATTTCCAGCCACTGAGTGGAGCGATCCTTTGACTCTTTGACGCTCTTGGTCTTCCAGGTCTGTGGGGTGTCGCAGATGGAAAACTGGGCGTAAAATTGCCTTGCAGGCCGGACATTTTCGAGCCTGCGTCCCGTTGGAGTGCGAAGTTCGATGTCTACAGGAATATTTGCCGAGTAGGACAGAAAGTTAAGCGCTAGCACCCACCTTTGATGATGATCTTTTTCGTTCTAGAACTAGGTCAGCGATGTCCAATGGGACTATGAGTATACGTACGGGTTTCTTTGAGCTGGATTGGCTGTATTCATGGTGAGTCCAATAGCAAGGGAGTGGTGGATGTACGAGGCTGAGGGTAACAATGCGGTTGGAGCGTGGCCACATGGCGTTCCTCGGATCCTCGGCCACAAGGTCGTGGGAATCCAGAGGTACCGATAAAGCAGACACCGACTTCCAACGGACACTCGCACACGCGGTGCTTATCACGGCGCTCTCAACTCAATCGGGGATGTCTGACTCCCGCCGTAACCGTCACCCAATCTGATTGACCCGGTTTTTGGAGAGGAAATATGCTGTGTGAGTTATCCACACCTTTATCATCGCCTCTTTCTCACTCACTCACCCTTCTCGTTCCCCTCTCTCCCATCGCTTTGTCTGGGTGTCCCTGCATGTTCATAACAGGGCCGATGATATCAGGTGCCAAGTACCACATGCGCCTGTATCACTCCACCACCCCGTCTTTTCCAGTTCACTCCTGCGCCGTCGATGACGGTGACGCGAGCTGAAGCGGTCGAACATCGATTGCGCCATGTGAACACGGCATGTCCCCCTCACTACGCTTTGGAAACTGCACAGCGAATGCCTCTCGTGCATCGACCCTCGCGGCATACACTCGACGGGGCGTCCCTCGGTGACATATGGCCCTATCTTGCGCTTGTCGTCGCCTCGTCCCACAACCCCACGGAGTCGCGTATAGCCAGGTAGAACGTCCAGAAGCTTGTGCTTGGCAAGGTCGATGGGTCAAACGTATGAACTGTGTGTCGTGTTGTCTGGGTGTCTAAGTGTTTCGTTCTCCTGCCCCCGCTAACTCACGATAGGGAACCTCTTGATCGAAATTGGTCTCTTCAAATCCCGCCAGACCATGCTACCGCCTGAACATTCGAATTCACGAATAGCGCCCCCAATCCTCTCAGCTTTTTCGTGAACGGCGACTTTGACGCGTGCGTGCACGCTGAAATGACATCACACAAGGCCTCCAACACCACAAACATCGCCCTCGTTCATGGGTGAGTGATTTCAGAGGGAAAATTTCCAGAACTGAGGTTCGCTGACCGACGTTATCAGCAACGGTACCATGTCACGAGGGTAGAGACGCGACACCATGTACTGTGGTAGAAAACAGATAGAAATGGGTCGCTAATCGGATCCGAAGCAAACAAGTTGAGTGGTGTACGACGCAGTGGAGAATACAGAGTACCAGGTTTACTGTCTGTGCCGCTCAAATCCCTGAGAAAGCGATAAGCAAAGTACGAAGGCGATCGCGGCTACGATGTCCCCAAGCTGAGGGCACCGGAACCATGAAGACACGATAGGCAGTACAACCCAAACACTCACCAAAATGCGATCGCAATCGAATCCATCCCCCTCGCGCCAAGCTTCCCGCACCCTGCACTGTTGATGTGGCTGTACCATCTCCTAGCCGGAATCGCGGTTACAATACCGTAGTCCCAGAATGACGCACAAGCGGGTAGTCGTGACCAGATCAATAACATAGGACAGAGTTGGCATTTATCCTGTTAGGTATGGTAGAACGTCCATTCTCCATATCGAGAATGACAGGTGATCGTACCAGCATAACGCAGCGTAAAATATATATTCGTAAGCACTCCAAGCCTGCCATGACAAGTCGAGATCCGTCACACATACATAGTCTTGTTATGTCTTACAATGTCGGGCTGCGAGACAAAATGCCACTCAAGTCAGTTGATCGTCTTGACGTGGTGAGATCGTACAAGTACCATCCGAACCATTTCTGGAGCATAACGTAGTCATCCTCAGTACCGTCCACAAGTACTTTCTCACGAAGGATTACACGAATACAATAGTACAAACATGTCAGCATACGCGTATAGCGCAACGATCAAGCTTACTGACCTGTCGGCATTAAAGGGGATGCGTTGGAGGGCTGTGGTGGTCCGTCATAATGTTGGAGGGCCGTTTGTGCGGGAGTGTCTCTGGAACTCGATGGCTCCAGAGAATAACTGTTCTATCTCACACGCATACATTGTATAGCACGCACCACTACGCGTTGGGCGATTGCATATTAAGGTTTTTGCGTCGAAGAAATTAGGTCGGGCTTATTTCCTGGCTTGATGGGTGCTAACGAGGTTTGATCATGAATCTCCCAGACGTCGCAACGCGGAATGGGTCGGGACAGAGGATACATACTCAGGTGGATATGTATCGCAATGCTGTCGACGAAAGCAGCCATGCCTGATCACGAATGGAACACGAGGCGACGTACCTTGTCGTGTCCAAAGGTCGGGGTTGTAAAAAAAAGTCACAATAGGGAAGAGGCCGCGAGCCGTGAGGGCTAGTGAACATTCACCCGGACCGCAGACGACTGTTGGTGGTGATCCAGTTCAAAGTTGGGTTTCTCAGCGACAACGGAACCAATGTTTGAGCTCCTGGAACGAACCAAACCACTCTGGACATTCTTTTTCTGAGACTCTGGCGTGACCAGAATTGACCAGAGTATTTACACAGACGCAGTATTATAAGGCTGTGCAACATCCTTTTAGATCATGCCGCTGAGTAACCGTGATCACGGCCCTGTCTGCGAGCTCAACAAACCACAAGAGCTCCGTGCCGTCGTGAACATAGGTAATCACCGTTGCTCCAAGCGCTGGAGAGTCTCTTTGGTTCACGATGGTAGACAGCATCAGCTTGAATCTGCCGACAAAAGGAAACATGCACCCTTCGAGGTTTCCAAGTGAAAGCAGCTCTCGGCGACTTCCGAACGGACTCGGAGAAGACGATCTAAAACTTTATTTGTGAAGGTTTGCAACGAGGACACGGGTTGGCGGTTTCAAGCGGCCTCCAAATGAACCCCATCAGCAAGGCGTCCCGTGAGTACCGCTGTAGCACGTGTGTTTTGTATTAATACTATGCTTGCCCTGAAGGCTATTGTATCTAGCAAGTCCGTATTATGTACGGCCAGATCTCTGATCTCGTACCATCACGCCATTCCCTGAACATGCAGCGATATGAACACCAGCCCTGTTGTCTGTCTTACAAGCCATGTTGCTTCTCCTGTCCTGCGGTTGCACATCAATCAACCTCTACTCGACACGTCTTCTCCAAAGTTCGTCATCATTTAATTCATCATCTTCAATACCTACGCTCATATCGGAACGTGAATGGACAGCTTCGCCAACTTCACAACACGTTGCTGATCACCCTGACCATGATCGCGTCGCTAGCGCCGAATCCGTCGCAGCAGGTTCTGCGACCTGCCGAAGTCCACCTGTACGTGCGTTCCCCCCGTCCCCAGCAGGGTCAACTTATCCACCCGCCGGTCGCGCTCGACAAGCATATTCTAGGCGGACGTTTGGCCAGATGTGCGCATTCGTCTCTACGGGCGTCCCTATCAGCCACAGTTGTAGGTTTTCCCAATTCCAGAACGTCAGAGAGCTTGCCGTGCTGCATCCGAAAGGGGCCGTCGCGGACTCACTGTAGTTTACCGGGAGTAGAGCCTCGTGTTGAGTGATTTTAGCTACTGTGTGGACTTGAAGTCCCGTGACTGATGGCGCATTGCTTTCTTGATTTTCGTCACTTCGGTGATTCGATCAGAATGTTGAAAGTGAAAGGTGTATAACACATGAACGTCACGGTGTCTCTGTCATACCCTTTAACTCTTTCATGGTAGGCACGTTCATTTCCTCCACATGACCCTTGACCAGCACAGCACCCTGAGGCGAACCGGTCCTGCCAGTGGGTGTCCTGAAATGCATATGTACTCCGAGTCCTAAAAAAGGAAGGTGGGGTAACGCACACTTTCAGTTCCCTTTCCTCAATCTCGAGGATGTGTTCTTCCACTTTCACTATTCTTCGTCCCTGGTGCGTCATCGGCTCCCAACCTTTTGGTTCCGGACATAGACTCCACCATACGCGAGCAAATGGCACTGTGGTCGGTCCCATAAGCCAACTTCCCATCACCAATGATTTCGTTGCGCCAGATGGGTACAGCCGGTCTTGAGTTGCCACTCATTATCACTCGCTGGTATGGCCTCACGATCTGTAGAGCGACGCTCGTCAATGGTGTAGTGTCAGGGCCATTGATCCGGGCCAACAAGGTAAGAGTTATGACCACATCTCAACAGAAGTTCTCATGCGTTTTTAGGGTGATCATTTCAGTGTTGAGGTTCGGAATGACCTCACAGATGACACCATGTATCTGGAAACTAGCATCGTAAGTACATGATCATATTTCAATGACAGGAACGCGGCATCCTCACGCATTTTCAACAGCACTTTCATGGACTTTTTCAGCACAAGTCCAATTGGGCTGACGGAACTTCATACGTCACTCAGTGCCCACTTCGTCAGAACGAAACATTCGTGCAGCAATTCAATATAACCGGTCAGACTGGAACATACTGGTATCACTCACATCATTTGACTCAACGTTGTGATGGACTTCGAGGATCACTGGTTATCTATGACCCTGAAGACCCTCTGGCAGATTTATACGATGTCGACAATGGTGAGTTTCCGGTGAATTTCTGCCCATATGCTGTTTCCTAACTCGAACAGAAAACATCATTATCACCCTCTCAGACTGGTAAACAGCTCATTCGAACAGACGGATCTGTGTTGACCTGGATTTATGTATCATACACCCGCTGTTCAACTTAGTCAAATACTTACAAGGGTAATTGCCGACTCGATATTGATCAATGGTAGGGGCCGCTGTGCTGGTGGACCACCCGCCCCCCTTTCGATCATCAATGTCCAACAAGGGTTACGATATCGCTTTCGCATCATTTCCACGGCTTGCAATCCTGCCTTCAACTTCACCATCGACGGCCACCGAATGACCATCATCGAAGTGGATGGGACTGAAATCTTTCCCATTGAAGTCGATTCAATACCGGTCCTTGTTGGTCAACGCTACTCCGTCGTCGTGACAGCGGATAAGCCGGTCGGGAACTACTGGATCCTTGTTTTCAGCGACCTGCCTAACGTGACGTTTGACGGCGGTCAAAATTTGGCCATCCTTCGATATCAAGGAGCACTAGACCAAGATCCCACGTCGGATGCTGGACCATACGAACTCCCGTTCAATGAAGGCAATCTTCACCCACTTATCAACCCTGGCACTCCTGGGAAACCCGAGATCGGAAAGGCGGATGTGAACATTCAACTTGCTCCTGGATTCACCCCGGGAAGGTTTATTTACACTTGACAATGTATCCTGGGTCAACCTGCCTGTTCCTGTGCTTCTCCAGATTCTCAGCGGAGCAAGACATGCTTCTCAGCTGCTGCCACACGGAAGTGTCTATACACTCCCCCGAACAATGTTGTAGAAATAAGCTTCCCCAACCCTATTGCAGCGCCAGGTTCTCTTGTAAGTGGTACGTTGTATAATGTCGTTCCATGTTGACTCGGACTCCGTTTTCAGCACCCTATACATATCCACGGAGTAAGTGATCCACTTCCCCCTTCTTTGTCTTCCACCGAATCTTTCTTGTCAGCAAAAGTTCGACGTCGTCAGAGTTGCGGGTAGCAATCAGACAAATTTCGTAAACCCTATTCGGCGCGACATCACATCACTGGGTGACAGTTCTACGGACAGCGTGACCATCCGATTTGTCACAGATAATCCGGGACCTTGGTTCCTTCACTGGTGAGTGTTGCCTTCGAGTGTTGTACGTACGACCGCCATCTTATGTGCCCTTGTCTAGCCACATCGATTAGCATCTCAACCAGTGCGTGACGTCGATGGACTATCCTGCTTCCATAACTTATCTGTGTCTGGTGGATTTGGTGTCGTGATGGCGGTAGCGCCGGACGAGACGGCTCATGAAGAGTCGGCTGTGATTCCAGGTGTGTCCCATCAAACCGTGTTGGTGGAAACTGCGGAAGTTGACCGCATTCGCCACAGAGGATTGGACTCAGCTGTGCCAAAAGCAGGACTAGACGGTGGGGAAGATGAGCCTGCGTCCGCAGCGTCCGAGTCCATGACGAACAATTTCCCCCAGGGCATACTATGCATATTTACTCTTCATATGTCATGTCGTTTTGGAATATGGTGAACCGTTGCGGGTGCCGTACCCTGTACTTGTACAAACTAACCCCCAGCTGGTGGGTGATCTGCAACACTGATTGATAAGTTTCACGCGGGAACGACAGTCAGAAGCGCTGTCCAATTTCCTCTGCAGAAGGCGCTAGACCCAACTGCCAAACTAATAGACTAATAGTAGCACCTCGGAAGCACCGATATTATCCACACTGTATTACGTTACTGATGGCTCTTGCTGATAAGACGCCTCCTTTGCCGTACCCGCATTCACCCATATGTCCACGCAGACCGCTCTTGCGGAGGGTCACGCGCTCGACCATGTGGTCACTGCCTTTGCCAACTCCCCCTGTTTGATAAATGAGTGGTAGTCCACCTGCACTGCCCTGGAAGGGCGGCGGTCGGGGTAGCGGTATCCCTCTGATGAGAGCTTTCGTCGGCTCGAAATCGCTGCCTACCCCACCCCCTTATCCGCCTCTACGTGCACTGCGTCGAGATCGGCCTCCATCGTGCAGTCTTGACCCTCGGGAAGGGATGACCGACAGGCATGGTAAGCAGACCCGACAGCCTAGGTGGCCTCTCCCTCGCACACTAACGTCACACCAGGAAGCGGCCCCCCCAATGGGACAGCCCGGCAAGTCCGGACCGTTTTATATAGTTGGCCGGGTATTTCCGGCTCCGAAGTTTCGCGCGCACCCGTATGCCATGGCAAGCAAGGCAACTCATCAATGCATCATCCTCGACAAGTTTGACGACGGAGCTGGAGCCGAAAAGGTCAAGCAAAACAGCAGGCCGCCCCTGCCACCTACCTGCAGAATGGCATCCCTTCATTGTGAGTGCCCGTCGTTTGTCGACGCCAAGTGCGCTGGCGGTGACTTTGCCTACCAAGGCTATAGTTTCGTATCTGCCTATTGAGGAGTTATGAGATTGGGTTCAGAAAATTCAGTGCCCAACCGACGGCATGAGGCTCAAACTAACACCACATTTTATTGTTGAGAACGAGACCGTGACATAGCAAGAACACTAATCAAGGCCATGGAGCTCCCCCACGCCGGCTGCATTGACCTGCTGGGCCTGGAAGGTCCAGACCTGAGAGAGGTTGGCGGCGACTGAGGCCAGTTTGATCTAGATTTTCAATGAGAACCTTTCAAGCTCACTGGACATCGGGAAACCCTCACCTGGGTTCCACTGTCGCCGCTGGGAAGGGACCAAACAAGTTGTGACGGAGCAACACCAAGCGATGAGTTGAACGCTGGTGCCATGATCCTTGAGGGAAGTGGTGAGTATCCATAAGTAATATGGTAAAGATGCGATACTTGCCAGTATTGACCAGGCTGTATCGTTGGAACGAGAGTCCAGATAGTCGCATCCGTGCCACCATGTAAGCCAGCCCCCTTTACCGATGTCCGTTGAGTACCCTTCGAGTCCGTATGCAGCGGAACCACCTACGTCAACGACCTGGTCGACGGAAGCATATGCCCCGTTTGCACTCTGTGCTACGTTGGTGAGCGTGCATTGGTCGACTTGATTGGCAACATTTGTCAACTTCCACTACCACAGTAGGTTAGCCGCGAAGTGAACGTTGGGGAGGCTGAGACGACAGCACAGAGACGTACCACCATGTTGAACGAGGCTGAGTTGTTGGTATAGGCCACGATGTTCGCGGTCGGCTGACCAACGAATAGATCAGCATCTAAGGATGTGTACTGAGCATTGAAAATTTTGTAATGGCCGTCGTCGACGAGAGGCATTATGTTCGAAGGCAGTACGTTCGATTGAAACTATAGGCTCGAGTTTGCAGGGGAAGTGCACTGATTTAGATGGTGGCACGGTGAGTTTATACTCTCCAGGAGCCTTTGGGTCGCCAAGGAATGGCCTGATACTGACTTTTGTGGCCCCGAATTTCCTTGATTCTTCTATAGCCATGACAGCATTCGTTGAGAATCTGTTCGATAGAATTTTAAATTTGGGTGCGTCGACCCAGGGATCAAATCTGAAATATGATTACCTGAAGTGGCAGCTACATTGCCCTGTAAGCCTTAGCCAGGCGACTCTTCGGCAGGTTTCTCATGGAACCTTACGCTTCGTTCCGGATCCAGAGCTTTGGGACCTCGAAGTTTATGGCATTAAATATACATGAAATCGTCATGTGGACGTCGCACAAACATCTTGCACCTCGTGCCTTGTAAACCTCACTGGCATACAGCCACGTGTACGCTAGTAGATAACCAGTAGTAGTTCCTTGCCCTCATACCGCGTAGTCGTCCCAACAGAGCTCGGACCGGTTCTTTTGTGCCCGCTTGTCTCAGCGTCCCCGCCGTTGGCCACGGCAGGCTTCCACGCCTCTGTCAATCTAGATCAACAACATAAGACTTCCATTGGGTTAATCGCTCGCGGAAGCAGCCGCGGGCCACCTTGTCGAGCGAACGCTCAACCCATCGTTAATCTAGTAATCGTGGCGATTCATCTTTGATGCGAAGCCTTTGAGCTGGCAAGGATCCCGATTTGAACTACAGCATTCCAAAACGGTACAATCATCCAGCCGCATTACATATTGCAACTTGAACGACATGATTTACCAGATTCCTCGTGAACAGCGTGACCTGACCACTCCGAGGTGCCCTGCCAGTGTCTCCCTTTGTACTTTCTTGATCTCATTCCGGGGCTCACGCGGAAGAACCAGTTGTCTTCAACATCTTACTTGGACGGCCGCGAACCAAACATGGCCTTGGACAAGCCAGAGTCTCAGGGCATAAGCGTTGCGTCGGATCGAACTTGACCATTCTTGCCGAATCCTTCGTTCGGACAGTAGCTTTGGTTTTCCGGGGGTCTCAAGAGAATACGGTATTAGTCGGAACTGGGTGCAGTGGGGTTGCGAAGGGCTGCTGCTGATCGGAACACGAAAGTGGAATGTCCACATATTGTACCTAAAAAAAATCGACACCAGTCACAAATTCTTTACCTCGAACCCTCGGAGGTAACATGGTCGACGCGTCGTTGCTGACGAGTTGGTTGTCAAAGAGTCAAAGTTAGTTAAATTTAAGGGTCCTGAGACCATATCGACCGAAATCAAGAATAAGAATGACCAGCAAGTAAGTCTTAAATCTTGCGCGATTACCCGGTCCAGCTGTATGCTAGCAGTGCGAACTCTAGACTTGTTTGGCACAGTACAATCTTAGCTTGGATGTACAGGCAACCAAAAGTGCCAAGGGGATGGCGCGAGGTCAATACAGGACAAAGGTAAGGAAGGGATTTGTAACACACAGGAATAAGGTCCTGGCGTCGTGTATTATGAGCTATGACATGGGCGCGTGAAGTGGTCGACTAGTCTGAGTTGTCAAGGTCGCGTATGCGCGTCTGGATATTCCCAACTTGCCATGGCGTCAGTCGGTTGATATCAAGTTATAGGCGGCAATGACATAGAGGACGGTAGAGTTGGCCTTGCTTATATGTACAGAGTAATCCGCACTCATAGTCTTGTTCGAGAGCCGGTAACACGAACGCATCAGAATATATGCGTTATTTCTCGCGTGCAGAACCACGAAACGAACAACTTACTGAGCCGACGACTGTCATCCGGTCTACATCCGGATACCATTCGTCCACTGAGTTCGAAGTCCAAGGAGCGTGTGTGGCGATTTGGCGCGGAGTAACTTGCTGCAGTGCCAGGGGTCCGTTGCACTTTTCTGTGTCGCGGTCGTCAACTTCACTTCCCAGAGTACTTGCCAATTCCTCGTTCTTTTACTGTATCTCGTTCCCTTGCGCACGGTGTTGCGATGCGGCATTGAATACCAGAATGAAAGAGAGCCTCAGGCCTCAAACCCGAACTAGTCCTCCTTGCTACCACCTCTTACCGCGTCACATCTAATTCTCAACCGCTACTTCAAGCGCTGCATGGATGACTCTTCCGCGTACACCTCGCCACCCACCAGCCATTCAAGAACAAACCCAAGGTTATGATGCTCAGCAACCGTCTGTTCAACCTCTTCTACTTATGGGGCGAGGCAAATTTGACCTGACGCGCGAGAAGATCGTTACTACGGCGTTTTCCCAAGGGCGCCAAGAAGTTGTTGCGAGGGGGAGACTAGCATTTTCCGAACGATCAGCGGGTGCGTGTGTTTGTGCGTAGTCGACAACAGACGTTGACTGTGCCGAACAGGACATACAAGCTGGTGAGCTACTTCGTGACCGTTGACTTGTTCACTTGTCGACGATTGAAGAGATCGCGAGAATTGCACTGTCTTCGTTGCCGACTTACACTGAAACCAACGAGTATCAGCTCAGCGCACTTTTCAAACATGTGCGTACTAAATTTGAGGAGCGAGGTACGCTATGCTAAAATAACACGCAGTGCGGAGAAGTACGTGAAATCAAAATCGCTAATATACCAGAGACTCCGGTTGCAACTGTCGAGTTTGTTTCACGGGTACGTGACCGGGCGCTCAAAGAATTACGTTCTCATCTTCTTACAAGAAAGTATCCCTGCCGTACTCACTACAGTAAAGGCAAAAATCACATAAATGGACGGAAGTCAACGTACACTTTGGATGGAGAAAACAGATGATTCCGTCATTCGCGATCTATTTACACAGATTCGTCTTCATTGTATCTTTTCCCCGCTAGTCTTGTCTCGCTAGCATGACCTTGTGTTCGATGTTCGTGGGTAAGCAAACGATTCAAGGCGACACGTCGGTTCTGTTATGTGAACTCACGTCTACAGTAGGCCTTCCACAGACATGAAACAAACTGTTTGACTCCCAGCTCGCAACGTAGGCTTCAGCAGAGAACATTTGAGCTCCACATTGGCTGTGAACTCGAGTAGCGTCTACATTTCGAACCCAGAAAGGAAAAGGGGTGCACCGATGCTGTTGTGAATGAGCGAGAGGTGTACGCTACAAGTTTTAGTACATTTGAGAATCAAGAAAACCTCTTGGGAGTATTTTCGAGGGTGAGCCCCCTAGAATTACTATTTGGCCGTTGGCACTGAACGAAGGAATATTCGCCTGGCCAAAGACAAAGCTCTGGATCTGTTGACTTCGAGAATGAGGTACGCCTTGCATGTTTCATGTGCTTGCATACGTGTCATTATATTTAGGCCAATGCCTGAGCCACTCTCCACAAACAATCACGAACTTAACGAATAGTGGTTACCATAGCGGATACCTGGGTATGATGTACAAGACGACGGTTTTGACGCCTTTTGGAGGTTAACTTGTGTGAGTTCGATTTCTTCCATCCTTCCTCTCCGAGTCGTTCGTCGTCTGTTGGTTTTACGTGCTACTGCTTTCACACCCGGTACTGACAAGACGGGTCTCACCTTCGGGTATGATTCGACTTTTGGCTTGTCTATCCCTCATTCTCCGACTCGCTCGTACGCTGATTGAGATACAGAACTCGGTTACGAACGCGCCGGTGATGACACTGGGCAGCTCAATGACATCCTGTTACGTTGATCCGATATGTATTCCCGTTTGTATTTGTGACAGCTTCGTACGCGGCTAATCGAAAACGTGGTGCACAGTCCGTACGTCGTTGAACTCAACGATGCTAATGACGTTGGCCTTGATCTTGGATCGTTCGTTGGAGATGCTCCACATCTAGATCGTGGTCGACAACGATTTCATCACGTTAACAAGTATTTGTTGATCCGCGTCCACGTCGTCGTACTCTGAGCTCTGCCTGATCCACTGATCAAGGTATAAGTGATGAGCGGGGAGGTGGAGCGCAAATAAGGTTGTTTGGTGTTGACTCGTGTGTTGGTTGGTACACTAACGAGGGTCCGATGCCGGACACTGCCGGAAGGTGGGCCATATTGTATGAGGATTTTGAATTGCTCGTAGGCCAATGTGTACATCATCAGGGAGTGCTGTTGATGAATGATACAAAGATGTAGAATTCTGTGCCCTATAGACTTGCTGGAATATCAATTCATAATACATTCTGTGTACTGGGGGTAAAGTGGCATCATAATCATCAAGATGAAAGGGAGGAATCAGAAATCACTGCCAACAAGAGATCCAAGCCTTCCCAAACAAAGAAGAATCAATGTCAATCTGAGAAATCCTGCCAGAAGATATCACTAAAGAATGAATAGGGAAATGGAAACTATTCCTATTCCAAGGAGCAACCCAGCCAAAGCAAGCATCACTGGAAGACTGAATCCAACCATCCCTCTCATGTAAACAATCAGTAGAAAGGAGACCTTGATTATTCCAAACCTTGATGGAACAATCTCTGGATCCAGTTACAATATGGTTGCCATCAGGTGAGTAGGCAACAGATGTCACAGCACTTTTGTGCCCTTGGAAAGGACCTGTCAGAAGTTGCCCATTGGTTGCATCCCAGATTCTAATGGACATGTCCCAAGAGCCAGAGACAATGTGGGTACCATCTGGTGAATAAGCAACTGAGGTAACTGCACTTGTGTGCCCCTGGAAAGGATCCATCACAGTCTGGCCAGTGTTTACATCCCAAACTCTGATAGTGTTATCCTCAGAGCCAGAGATGATATGGGTGCCATTAGGTGCATAGGCAACAGAGGTGATCCAATCTGTGTGCCCTTCAAATGGACCTTCTACACACTGATCAGTGGTAATATCCCAGACCCTGATGGTTGTATCCCAAGAACCAGAAGCAACATGGGCACCATCAGGAGAATAGGCAACAGAAGTGACCAAACCTGTATGCCCCTTGTATGGACCTGCCACACATTGACCAGAAGCTGCATCCCAAACCATAACAGCCTCATCAAAAGAGCCAGAGACAATGTGTGTGCTGTCAGGTGAATAGGCAACACAACTAACTGGTTCTGTGTGTCCCTGTAACAGAGCTGCCATGGATCCAGTGGTTGTATCCCAAGTCCTAATGGTCTTGTCTTTTGAGCCAGAGACAACATGGGTACCATTAGATGCATAGGCAACTGAGGTAACCAAGTCTGTGTGTCCCTTAAGTGGACCTGCCATAGATTGACCAGTGGTTGCATTCCAGATCCAAACAGTGTTGTCCCAAGAACCAGATACAATGCATGTGCCATCAGGTGAATAGGCAACACAGCTCACTGATTTTGTATGTCCCTGGAATAGACCTGCTCCAAACTGTCCAGTTGTGTTCCAAAGCCTAACTGTCTTGTCCCAAGAGCCAGAGATGATGTGGATGTTGTCAGGTAGATAAGCAACAGAGATGACCAGACTTGTATGCCCTTTGAATGGACCTGCCACACACTGTCCAGTGGTTGCATTCCAAACTCTAATGGTTTCATCATGGGATCCAGAGGCAACATGCAAACCATCAGGTGAATATGCAACTGAAGTAACTGCACCTGTATGCCCTATAAATGGACCTGCAACAGTTTGACCAGTAGCCACATTCCAGATCTTGATGGTTTTGTCATAAGAGCCAGAGACAACATGGATCCCATTGGGTGCATAGGCAACAGAACGAATAGAATCTGTATGCCCTTGAAATGGACCTGCCATACACTGGCCAGTTCTTGTACTCCAAACTCTGATGGTCTCATCTACAGAGCTAGAGACAATGTGACTTCCATCAGGTGAATAGGCAATGGAGTCCACCTTGTCAGTGTGGCCCAGAAAAGGACCTGCCACACACTGACCAGTAGTTGCACTCCAAATTCTTATGGTGTTGTCTATTGAGCCAGAGGCAATATGAAGACCATCAGGTGAATAGGCAACAGAGGTGACATATGCTGTATGTCCAAATGAAGTCATCAGAGACTGGCCAGTGGTTGTGCTCCAAACCCTAATGGTGTTGTCATGAGATCCAGAGACAATACAAGTGCCATCAGGTGAGTAGGCAACAGAGTCAACATGATCTGCATGACCTTGGAATGGACCTGCCACACATAGCCCAGTGGTGACATTCCAAATTCTAATGGTGTTGTCCATGGAGCCAGAAGCAATATGAGTACCATCAGGTGAAGAGGCAACACAAGTCAACCTGTCTGTATGGCCCTGCAAGGTATGAACCTCTGCTGGCCAGCTGGCTGGATGTCCTGAGGTGGCTGAGACATGCTTCTGAAGATGGTTCATCCAGAGTTTACAGAGTGGAGAGTTGGTTGGGGTTTGGGGCATGGCTGATAGGTAGAGGTGGGGGGTGGATTCTCTAAGGACAGGAGCAAACACTTGGATGAATTGAAATGCCTCTGATGCCAAAGTGGCAGACTCTTGGCCCTAGTAACACATTGCTCAGCATCCATTAAGTATGATTCTGCTTCATCTTACCTTGGACCATTTTTCCAGGAGGGTACAGGTGTCTAGGGCAGATAGGATGACAGATAGTGGGGAGGAGAGGGAGAGAAGACTAATGGCTTCAAGCCAGTAGGGAAGGAAGTCCTTGAAGAAGAGAATTACCTCATTCAACAAGTCTGGGGCACAGTCGGAATGTTGCAGGTGGTCCATCCAGTATAGGCATGAGTATGACAGGTGGGGGGGAATGGCCTTGATGACTCGACTCGGGAGGTCAGGGACAACAGTGTTACGGGTTCGAGGGTCCTCGAGGTCACAAATGTTGAACCGGAGCATCTTTTGCATGCATGCAAGTGTTGCTTGTCCTAGGGAGAGAGAATGCCGGGATTGGATTTGGACATGGAAGGCTGAACTGCGAGCTTCGTCGAGTAAAAAGTCACGGAATGATGTATGGAGTGGACGAATGGGTTTCTCCTCATCAAGCACGCCGTCCAACAATGATCCCATGGGTTTGATGATGGTTCGGACACTCAAGCGTCCAGCAAAGAGAACGGAGAGGGAAATGATGGACAGTGGTTCATGAAGCGCAAGTACGACCGCCATGACCTCTCGGAAGCGGCGTTGAGCACCGTCGCTAGTAAATCGTTGCTGTAATATGGTTCGGTAAAGCTTGTCTAGCGGGTGAACACCTTCACTGTTGTCGGCCTGGACTGTGATCTCAAATCGTTCCCGTATCTCCAGGCCCTCAGCACCATCCCCAAGCCCTTGAATGAAATTGCACGCAGTGGAAGCCCACTGAAAGAGGTTCTGTGAATGTCGGACGAGTAGTCGACACCACTCATCCGCTGGCCAGTATGATTCGAGTTCGGTATATTGGGCATGGAGCGAGTGGTAGATGAATTTCCGGATATCTTCCTCGACAACGTCCTGGCGGATGTCACCAAGCTGTTTATGTGCGATCTGGGTGATAGGGGGAAATGCGGCGAGGATGTCCGTTTCCGGTCGACCGGTGATGAGGAAACGAAGATTGGCCGGGAAGGCGTCCTCGGCAATTTGCTCAGAGATGGCACGTAGAATGTGTTGACGACTATTCTGATCGCCGCTCTCGTCTAGAGCATCAATGACAATGACCAAGGGCCCGACACCGTGAAGATCCTTGCTAGGTTCGATGATCAACCTCTTGACTTGCTCCATCGGCGATTGCGACGTGCGAAGCGCTCGGTCATCCTTCACGGCCTGCCAGAGCACGGCCTTGTACTGCGCATCGTGATCAGAGAGATCGCGCGCGATAGTGGTGAAAAGATTTCTCGGGTTGCGGTTCGCGACGTCCGTACTCGCAAAGAAATATGATGAACCCAGTCGCTTTTGCTCGTCGTACAGACGGGCGATCGAGTGAGCCACCGCAGACTTTCCCGACCCGGCGACACCAGTTAAAAGGCAGACTTGCGGCGCATCTTCCCCGGGATTGTTGAGAATGTCACATATTTCTCGAATGATAGTCTCTCGCGTCCCCGGCAGGCATCCCTTCTCCAACTCGAACCTAGCCCCAAACGCATACGGCATGTCATTCAGGTCGATCGATTCCGCTGTATTCCAACTTTGTCAACGTTTGTCCAGTTTCAAGACATCGGACCTACTGATATGTTCCGCAATATTCATCATGCGAACAACAGTGACCCCCGTCTGCACTGCGACTCCCTCCAAGAATGCGCTTTTGAGTTCTCGTAACTTGTTTTCGTAAGCGGTGATCCTTGAATCGATGTCAGATATTGTGTACTTCGCCATACGAATCCCTATATACGAAAGTCAGTAATGATCACCGCAAAGCCAGCGGCGACAGACAGAAGTTCTTTTGCTTGGCGTATTCCGTGATGAAATATCCGCACTCCGTCACCTGCTGGATGAGAAGTGTGATAGACTTGATGTGTTGTTTGATTGACTTCAAGGGTGCGGCGTCATGAACGAACGCGAAGACTTCACTCATAGTGCCTGCCAGGCAAGTGATCTTGTCATCCCGATCTTTCTGGTTGACGAGCACCTGTGTTTAAGGCGTCAGCGATCATCGACGATACGCATCGGGCAACAGACAAACCTGATTCGCAGCTGATATAACAGACCAGGCCAATGACGTATAAGGATGAATCTGTGTGGCATTCAGATCGTGAAGTAATCGAGATAATGAGAGCCAAATACCTGTG
>JBBPMA010000033.1:40153-78527 GCA_038090075.1 Xanthoconium purpureum
ACGCATCGGGCAACAGACAAACCTGATTCGCAGCTGATATAACAGACCAGGCCAATGACGTATAAGGATGAATCTGTGTGGCATTCAGATCGTGAAGTAATCGAGATAATGAGAGCCAAATACCTGTGCGATACCGGCGACGATATTGTTGAAGAGTTCCAGCCTCTGCAATAGGACACCCCATGTATTCTCGAACGTCTGTACCTCAGAAACAACGTTTGTTCCTGCATCGACAGCCGAACTCAGGAGCCCGACGGCTATGGGGGTAGAACTGGCCCCCCCAGTCGCCCTAGTGACAGCATCTGTAGCTTGACGATCATCCGCCTCGATGTGCCCGCGTGCTTCAACAGCGATCGTAAGTTTGATTGTAATCCCGGAAAGACCGGAACTATCGGAGTTATCCGGGGTAACGTGAAGAGTGTCTTCAAGTACTTTGATCCCAGCGCTCGCGTCAGAAGAACATATTCTATATGGCATCTCCTTACCTCCATCCCTCAACTTTCCTAATGCCCCGCCGATCGTGTGAGAGAGACTTCCAACCAACGTATCCCTTCCGATGCGGTGTTTCTGGTAAGCTTGGGCGAGGAGGACGGAGTGATCGTCCCCATCACTGGTAGTACTCAGGTTTCTGGCGTAGAGTAAGGGACATGTAACCCACAAATAGAAAGTGTTATCCCAAGAAGTACGGTTCCTTGCCTCCTTCGCGCTGTTCGTCGACCGCGAGGTATCGCCCACGGAAAATACAACGTAGTACTGCCTTGCAACCGGAATTCTTCGTCGTGATGGACTCCGAAGTTCGACATCTGAAGAAAAGGTGAGTTGCCCGCGGTAAGAGATCGAGGGTTGCAACCCAACCTTTGACGGTGATCGTTTTCGCCCTGGCCAACATCAGCACAATCCGAACGGGGATACGAGGGTAATCACATACGTATTGCTTTGAACTGAATTGGTCGTGTCCATCGTGCTATAGGTGAATCCGGGGAATACACAAGGGGGGAGTTGAAAAAAGACGATGTGGGAGTATGAGGCTGATGATGGAACGGAACAAGCCAGATGCGGAAGCTGTTGGCAACGAGGCATTGGTGCCAAGGCGGTTACCCTCCCTCGGTCCTCGGCCCGAAATCCGGGTCACCGATTTGTCAGAGTACACAACTACTGCTCCGTCTGTGCGACACGTGCCCACACACAAACATAGTCCGAACGAAACCAAACACTTGATGGAAAGCTGACATTGAGAAAGATGATCATTTGAGTCCACACCAACGACCTTACTCCAACTTGCCAGTGCTGATGATTCGACAATCCCTACAACCAGTCAGCAGGCCCACGAAGAGGCCGCTGACATCGCGAACCCGTATGCAACACGCGTAGAGCCGACATGGCCAGCGAGCACATTGCAGAACCCACCGGACGAGTCGCCAGAGCCACTCTGGGAAGTGGCGGGCGACGAGGTCGAGAGCTGGGAGTGAGTCGACAAAGAACGTCGAGCGCACGAGCGCGTCGACGAAGAAACCAGTCGTGTGGAGACCACCACAATGATCCTTAGCGCACCCCAGAGAACGCCGCTCGAGGGGGAGTGTACACCACAGGCGAGGGCGGCCATAGATGCCAGTGCACAGAAGCCAGACGACGCCGAGGCCACTCAGGAGCAAGGCGACCAGACGACAACCAGCGCGAGCGCACGGAGCGCGTCGCGCGACCACCCAGTCGGCACCATAACGACGGACCCAGCAAGACCATCAGAAGACCCTGCAGACGCGACGGGTGACGACGGGCGTCATCCAGACGAGCCCACAGAGCTGCCTGACATGCCTGCGGGCACGAAAGGGCAAGGCGGCGAGCAGAGTGTTGAGGGGGTCCGGTCGAGCGAGCTGAGGGTGTCAAGAGTGTCAACGGAGGGCGCAGAGGCCACGGGCGGCGACGACGAAGAACATCGACCTGGGGTGCCCGACAAGCCATCTGACAGCACCGCACCGCCAGACAGCGACGACCCAACGCGCACGTCGAGAGGTCGTGCAGACGCGACGACCGAGTTAGGCAGCGGCGAGGACCTGCGAACGGAGTCAAAAGGCAATAACCACGTACCTCCAAGAGCCCAATAGCATGAGGGCGGTGGTACGAGCGGTCCTGATGACGAAACCGGGCGCACACGAGTAGCAGCGGGCGAACCGACCAATCCAGTGGAGTCGAGAGATGGCGTCCAGGGTGTGGGAGACGTCGATGTCGACGGTAGAGGTCCTGGCAAGCCACACGAACCATCCGACGACCCACCTGATGCAGCACAATGCCCCGCAGACGTGCAGGCCGAGCCAGGAGGCGAGACCGCCACTGAACGAAACGGGAGCGTTGCGCATGAAAGCGCAGACGCAAAAGTTGACGGGGGGGGTTGTAAGGGCGAGCCGAGTCACCCAGGACGAGGTCGAGAGGTCGACAACGCGTCGAACAATGTTGATCGAAGGGGAGAGGCTGAGCGCATTGGCGCGCGGACGATCGTCGATGACGACGTACCTAAGGGTTCCTCAGAGCCTCCACCACCAGACGAACCTGCGCAGCGACCGAACGTACCCCCGAGCGTCGAGCTCGAGGGGGAGAGAGAGAAATCAGCGAGCCCCAAAGAAACACATAATAGCGGCGAAGAAGCTGCGAAACGCGTTGGAATATGTCAGTGAACGGTTGGAGCGAAGGGGAGAAGAGAACTAACCCAAGCAAGCTCCAGAGTGCCCATGCGACCCGGGTGGCGAAACGGCCGTACCAGGTAGTGCCCACGACGTCCAAGAATATCCTAGGAACGTCAGTGGCGAGTGTGCCGATGAAACGGACGCAGTACGTCAAGATGGAGGGCCGGGAGGCCCAGAGGGTGACCAGGAGGCAATGGGACGCGTCGAGCGCAGTTGGAAGCGCGAATTCGTTGTATAAGGCGCAGAATGCGATTTAATATGCCATGGACGCGACAGGAGCGGTGGAGACATCGAAACGAACGCGCAACGTCGAGAAAGTGAGCCAGGAGGCCAACTGGGCGAGCAGGTTGAGCGGGAGATGTCGAGCGCGGTCGAGCACGATTGGAAGCGCGAAATCGATTGTGACTGCGTCGGATATGATGGAGGAAGATGGAAGATGGACGGAGCAACGAGCGCAGCATGCCGCGACTTGAAACGAGTCGAAACGGACGCGCTAGCTACATACCAGGCGAGTCAGCACGAGCAGTGCCGCGACACGACAAAGAACGCACCTGGGCCATCATATCCGCTCCCCAACCGCCAAAAACTACCTCACAACCATCCAAACCCACCACGCCGCCGAGGACGAACGACCTACGGGTGTCAGTCACACCATGTGGACCTACCAGGCCATCCAGACGCGTCGAGGCCGTATCGGGCGAATCGAACCGACCGGACACGTTGTATATGGGGTATAGACGATGTAGGAGCATTCCCAGACCGCGATACGCGAAGACGGCAGTGCTGGAGTCGATCGCGGACGAGCCGGCGGACTTGGACAGCGGGCCGCGACTTTCCTAATCGGGCAACCGCGCCAGCGCAGCACGACGCGACCTTCCCGGACATACTATGGGCAAAAATCCATTCGTTTAATCAATCCTTTGGTACGCTTTCATCTGATTTTATCTTCTACTCATCAGAGCAAATACTTACATCTGTCCAGCCTCTCATGTTTGAGGGGGAGTGTTGGAATTATTTCATATATGGTATTTAGCTTACATAAGCTGTACTTACATTGCACCATTTACCTTTAGTGACTTACTGAGTATTCCACATGGTATTTGTGTCTGGATATCTTTGGAGTAGTTATACCTCAAACGGGAGGTGTGAGATGGCGCCATGGTTGTGCCGAAACAAGAAGTGGCCGTGAGATGCATATGTACATACATGATATCACCGCGGCGAGATAACGAGGGTTACCGTAATGGATTTGTCACATCAATGAGTCCATTACATATCATGCATCATCAGACAGTTGTCATCTTATCGCCAGCACGTACCTCTATGCCAATAACAACGGCATAGGAACCCGGCGGCATTTAGACTGTTATAGAGATTGGACGACTTTTCCGTGGGCAAAATTCAAGTAAAATAGAATAAATTGGAGCATGAATATAGTTTGAAATTATTGATAATCCAATAATCTATGTACCTGAACAAACCGCAGGGTGTGAGAATAAAATATTCCGCATAATCCCCGTCTCACCCCCTGGAAGAGGAATGCAAGCTGATTCCGTGCGGAATAGGAGACAGAAGGTCGAGCTGTGCTGCCATAGTTAGCAGGGTGCAAGAACGAAGCACGCGTCGACAAGGTCGAGGTGTGTGAAACAGGCTTACGGTGCTAATGAATCATCAAAGTAGTTTGCGAGCATTTCAATGTACATACCTCTATGAGGCGAGGTGGGAAGTCACTAGACCAATGGTTGACATCGGTACGAGCAGTGAGACCTTGGGTTGGGCCACCAAACTGGGAAGGGGTGCGAGGCAGAGGCTAGCATGGTATATGGATCAGCGAAAGCCGCTCGTCCATTAGAAATTACAGACCAAAGCAAAACCCCTATACAGAACAAGTACCGTTTGCGTCACAAACAGGCGCATCTCCCGCATCGTCGTATTGTCGTTCTGGATTGATTCCATCGGATTTCGAAGGCTGAGGTGGTTCTTGATTGTAGGACATTTCAAATTGAGAGGGAAGAATGTGTATCGATGATAGACTCACCGGGCGAACTACATGGCCAGTACTATGTATTTCGCTCGTCCGCTTGATGGTCGATCGTTATGCTGCTCTCCATTCTTGCGACAACCGTTGTCAGCCCTATGCCCTGCCGAGTGTCAAGAATACTGCTTGTCGAGGATTGTATACACGATTTTTTCTACGTTCCAAAGGGCCGGGAGCAGTGGGGACCACAGCACGTACGAAGTCTGCATACCATCGTGTCCCAGCTGGTGGATACCATGTGGACCAGCACCAAGGCTGAACGGCGGCGTCAAGTAAGCGGCTCGTATACCTGGAAACGTTGGGTCATGTCATCACACAACAAAGAGTCAGTATCGCCCACTCAGTTAAGGTCGCTCGTACCCATAGGGCGTAGCAGACAATCAACAGGCAAAGTGTTGACGTCATCGCTGACACAAGCGATATCCCGGGTGTTATTGCCCAAAATGGATGACGAACGTCATAAATAATCCATTGAAGGGGTCCACCCCATCTTCAGATCAAGGTTTATTCGAGAGTGGTTTATTTCAAAAACCCTTCCTACGACACTCGGCATTAAGGCACGCCTCCCTTTTCTGTGAAATGGTTCATCCTATTCTATTCCTTTCCTCTCCATTTTAGTCTGTGGAAAGTCACCCATTGGTTCATTCGCGGAAACGTTGGTGACCAGTCTGTCTAAAAGAGGCACCTCTTCTCGACGGACTGGTCACCAGTCTAGGCGGCATTACGATGGGGGGAAGGAAATTCTCCCAGCTCCAAGACGGCTCTAGCGGGCCGAAGCCCCAGCAACACTACATAAAGATAAGGACAGGTATTTCTCTTCCCACGAAGACGACATCTTCCTATCCGTTTTCCTAGGTCGATATACCAAAGACCCCAACAATGGCCGATGTAGAAATTCTAGCGGAGAAGTTTAGCACCACCGAATCGCAACCAACGACCAAATCAGCAGTCATAGACCAGGAGTTAAATAAGCATGGCATGGGCCGCTATCAATGGTACGTACCATGGTCCGAATTTTCCTCCTGTTTTGATTAGATTCTCATGGCCTCGTCGAAATGTCAGGTGTATCTGGGCGCTCTGCGGTACTGGTTTTTTCTTGGATGTTATGTGGACACAGGGGCTCGGACTCATATTGCCGAACATTCAACGTGAATTCGGATATTCTGACAAAGATTATGGAAACCTTTTTTCGGCATTCGTCGGTGGCTTGACTGCAGGAGCATTCGTGTGGGGTGTATTGGTTGACATAATAGGTTAGTCGCAGTTTGAACATATTTGCTAGAGTCTTAATCATGTCGACGCACCTGTACGTTTTGATTAGGTCGTCGAGCAGCCTTCCTTGGTACCTCTTTGATGACCGGCGTATTCGGCATGTGCCTTGGTGCCCAGTCGTCGTACAACGGGTTGATAGTGTTCATGGCACTTACCGGACTTGGAACTGGGGGCAACATTCCTATGGACGCGACAAGTGAGCGGCTTCATCACCTCTGCAATTAGTCATATCACTCACCTTCTTGGCGACCAAAGTCACTTCAGAGTATATTCCAGAGGTATCGGTCATTTCCGTGATTGTATCCATTAACAGTACTGACCTTGGACCAGGATCGGTTTTACTTCCTCACGGCACTCTCTCTCTTTCAGCCACTTGGAGTTGTGTCGTCCGATCTCATCGGTTTTGGACTCATACCCAATTATTCTTGTCCGCCAGACTTGGTATCCTGTAAGTTGACGGCAGGTGTCGCACCTTGCTGTTCGAGGAATGCCAATATGGGATGGCGATACATGTTTTTCACGATGGCTTCGATCACCCTTGGCGTTTTCATCCTCCGCTTCTTCATCTTCCCGTTCTACGAATCCCCCAAATTCCTTCTGTCGAAAGGGAAGGATAGAGCTGCGGTTGATGTCGTCCGCAAGATCGCTGCCTTCAACAAGCGCAGCTGTGATCTCACCGTGGAGTCACTTCACGAGCAGTGCGAAGAGACTCCGATGGCGGAAGAAACAAATTTGTCCAAGAGAATTTTTAGTGAATTCTCCCGTCTTGGACTATTGTTCAGGAGCTGGAGAATGACACGGGTCCTGGTCATTGTCAGTGTCGCCTGGATGTCTGACTGGTGGGGTAAGACATTCCTTGCTCGTCGCGTCTTTGTTTCACCACGGATTTCATAGGATATAGCATTGTCAGCACATATATCCCAACAATCTTGCAACGAAAGAACAGTGCGATTCACGTTAGTGTACATCAGACATACATCGACTACCTGATTGCATACACCCCCGGACTCGCCGCCGCTATTCTAGCCATCTTCATGGTCCGTGCACCTATGGTTGGACGAAAATGGACGATGGTCCTGTCGTCCATGCTCATAGGCGTGTCTCTTTTCCTTTACAGCATCGTGAACACAGAGGCAAGTCACGTCGGAATCAACTTGCTACTGTACTTCTTCCAGACTCTCTTCAACTCAGTAGTGAGCAGTTTTCTTCTTCTCTTTTCGCTCGACTGATGAGAGATATCATTGTAGCTCTATGGGTGGACCCCCGAAGCGTTCCCTTCTGCTGTCCGAGGAACTGCAGCTGGCTTTGCCTCGTCTTGTGGCGAGCTAGTTGGGATATGCGCTCCATTGATCGCAGAGAAGGTGTTCGCCAGTCGGAATGGGGACAATGGAGTGCTTTATATGGCTGGCAGTGGCCTCTTTGTGTGTATGCTTGCCCTGTTATGCCTCCCGATCAAGGATATGGTCGCTCCAAGATAAACATAGACCATTCATTGTCAAGTTTCCATGCCTTCAAGTTGAGCCTGCTCATGTACTTCTGAACGTGTACTGTACTGTACTGCCTGGGGTAGCAGCGTTTCCGTTTTCTTAGTCCATCAATAACTACGATCCGATTTGACTGTTGTTCGACTAAGACTCCCGGTGGCGGTGCACCATTGTAACGCCGAGTCCCGACAATTGAGTTTTCGTTTGGTCTTGACTCGACATCGTGCATTCACCAACCGAATGAGCTCAGGCCTTTACAAGGAATACGACCCCGAGCCTGGTCTTGAAGGGCGCAACGGCCACGAGGCTAGCGAACGTGTTGGCCTTCTCTCCGGTTCACAACACCTGCCCGTCGCCGACACAACTCAGCTCGACGACGGCCGTCATTTAGTGGGCAGTGGTGCAAGCACACCGAAATATACCCTCAAGCACCTGCTTGTGGCCTTTTCGAGCGGTGTCGCTGCGTGTCTCGCTGTCCAACTTTCACTGTTCGGGCCAAGCTGTTATACGTTTATAGAGCGAGCAGGAAACAGCGGCGTCGGCACGGAAAAGGTCGATGTCTATGCGTCTCCGTGGGTTGGCTCTACCACCGTCCACAACTACCCGCCGCCATCGCCCACCAACGACTACCCCGAGATATTCCCCACAGAGTACGTTTCCCCATTTTAATGACCTCCGCCTTTCTAACGCCCTTTTTCTTGCATTCTTGCGCTGCAATAGTGTTGGATACCCAGGAGGAACACCGACGGGCGCAGAACCGGCCATTATCGCGACTGCTCCTTCCCAGCCTCTACAAACTGGCGCCGCGGAGCTCGTCGCACCCGCGTATACTTCGCTTCCCCAAGATTCCCCGTCCGAGTCGATACCCAGCGAACGTCCGTTCAACATCTTCCGCTCTTGGGGCAACTTGTCGCCTTGGTACAGCGTACCGCGCGGGGCGTTTGGAATTGACGAAGGCGCAGAGCCGCCTGCGGAGTGTGAGGTCAAGGGTGTGCATGTTTTGCACCGTCATGGAGCACGATACCCTACCGCGTGGGGTATGTGTCCGTTTTATTCTCGTTCTTGTTGCTAGGGGATGCGCGGGGTAGCGCGCACGTCGATGAGCTAACGAATGTGGATTTTTTTAGCCAACTATGGAGGACCGGCATCGTTGGCGCACAGATTGCACGAGAGTGCTAAGGAGTGGGACGCCACTGGTAGGTTGGCATTCTTGAACGGTTGGTGAGTGGTGATGCGTTTGGATACACGTATTTGATGTTGACGGTCCCAATGGACAGGACGTACAAGCTTGGTGAAGAAGGTATTGTTACCATTTCGTTTTCCGTGTTCATATAGCCTGACCAATGCGTCGTCATTGAACTGTAATTTTTGGTGACACATTTGCTCTGTCATTGTCCTCCTTGCTTCATCAAATATACGGGCAGTCTTGACGCCGTTCGGAAGACAGCAGCTCTGTGGGTATTGTTCCTTGTGTATTGATTCCGTCCGAGCTGACTGTTCCGTAGATGACTTAGGAGTTGGCATGAGACTGAAATATGGCTTCCTGTTGGAGGTGGGTTGGCTTGTTGCCGTTGAACGCGGCTTGGGTGATTCCACGATGACCGAAATGCTAATTGCACCCGCAGGATTTTACGGCACAGAACAAACTACCCGTGTTTAGGACTGAATCACAGTGAGTAGTTTGTCCTCTCTTGGTTTTATGGAAGAGTTTGTCATCTCCATTGCGTGATCTGACTTCTAACGTGATATTGTGTCCGACAGAGATCGTATGCACGCCTCCGCGGTCAACTTTGCATTGGGCTTCTTCGGTTGGCCTCTTGACGGTAAATACGAACAAGTGATTACGATAGAAGCAGACGGTGTAAGTTTCATGTTTCTTCATCGGGAACATGTGGTCTAATTCCGCCTATTGTTCATCGCTAGTTCAACAACACTCTCGCTCCTTATAAAACATGTCCTAACGCCGGCACACATAACAAATCCGACCGCTCCCTGACGTATGTCAAAAAATGGGCTGGGATTTACCTGGAGCAGGCGCAGAAGCGATTACAAGCTGATCTAAAGCCTGCCGAGGGTGGCCAGGGATTCAACTTGGAGATCGAGGATGTCTATAGGATGCAGCAGATGTGTGCATATGAGGTATGGTTCTCCCCTTCGTGGTGTCGCGTCGGCTGATGGCAACATTGAAGACTGTCGCACTCGGCTATTCTAAATTCTGCGAGCTCTTCACAGAGGACGAATGGGAAGGTTTCAATTATGCGTCAGTGATTACTCTTCCGCTCCCTTCCATTTCCCAGACGGACGTGTTCTTACACCGCTTCGTGCAGCTTGGACCTAACGTTCTGGTACGACTCGGCTTTTGGCTCACCGGTGGCCCGTATACAGGGCGTGGGCTACGTCCAAGAGCTTATTTCCCGACTCACCCACACGCCGATTGTGACCCACAACTCGAGTACTAACGCCACCCTGCACGGCGACGACCACACTTGGCCCCTCAACGACGTCTTGTACGTCGACGCGACGCATGAAGTTGTTGTCCTCAACAGTATGTCATCGTTCTCGTTCATGACCTCGTCCGCTTATTCCAAATCCGCAGTCCTCACGGCACTGAACTTGACGACGCTCACTGCGTCAGGCCCGCTGCCAGCCGACCATGTCCCCGCGAACCGATCATTCAGAGTATCCGATCTTGCGCCGTTTGCGACCAACGTTCAATTCCAACGTGCGTTTCCCGTTTCCTATCTGGGGTTGTAAGCGCTGACAGGATTCCCCTTTGGCTGCAGTGCTTTCGTGTGCCGCCTCCGGGTCTTCGGTGGATTCAGACCCGTCTTACATCCGTATCGTGGTCAACGATGGTCCGGTCCCGTTGACGGGCATCAGGGGATGTCCGCCCTCGTCCTCGGGGCTCTGCCCGCTCCAAACGTTCATCGAGGCACAAAAGGCGACGATCCGCGAGGTCGATTGGCAATGGGGATGCTTTGGGGACTGGGAGGTACCCGAGGGGGATGCATGGGAGACGCTAGGCGGGTGGTACCCACAGAAGATCTGAGTGTGGTATATAGTGGAACAGTCGACGCGTCGAATACAAGGGTGATTGCATGAATTCCTGGTGCGCTCGCAGAGTGCGTTGCCCGCAATTATATTATAAACGTACATACTATTCATCCGACCATCACACTCACGTTGTCGAAATACTCGATGCCTTAAACTGACTCGTATCCTGCATTACTTCTCCGTGGCTAATAAGCGACCACGTTTGGAAATATGATTCGTGGCCCGCAGTGCCAACACCTCTAAGGAAAACAGCAGCTAACAAGGCAGCTACAGTGACACGCGCCTGGTCAGCAAAAGATGCAGCGTCGACCAACGTGCTGGTATAACATACCAAAAAAAGAGAAACCAGCTCCTGTGAACTGAGCGGCTCTGTAGCCGTGCAGCTCCGCTGACTCGGGTAAGTTATACTCCGCGGCGTTTACGTTTACGCTGTTGAATGCGATCGTAGAGACCGCTAACCCGAACGCGGCTCCGATCTGTGTTGTGCACGTCAGAAATGCATACGGGAACAAACTTCTCGCTCACACGTACTCGAGTCATGGTGAGGAGTAGGTTTTCGTCCCCTGGTTCTCTGACCTTCACGATGAATGAGGCGCTAGCCAAGTGGACGATGTTGGCTCCGGTCATTACGAGTAGCGTGGACGGGAAGCTAAAAGCCCAATATGTGATTGAGGGGTCGATCAGTGCAAATAATACGCAAGCAATGCCCGTGCTCAATGCACCAGACACTTGAAGTTCATATCAATGATGAATCCAATACATGGGGACGAGATGCGTTCTTACCGACAAGTACCACGAAAGGGACCCTTGCGACCAATATAGGGTTGAGAAAAAAGCCCACTAAGTCGACAACAAACATTGGTATCAATCGGACTACGGTTCGTAAAGGACTGAGCTGGAGGTAGTATTGATAGTACAACTAAAAGCGTGCGTGGTCGTGCATACCGGATGGACGAGTACAGCAGGACATACCTGAACCCAAAAAGTCCAGCACGTAAAGCCGCACCAGTTGAGGAATATGATGGCAAGCACCACTGTCACTTGGCCGCGGGCACGAGTCCACAGGGAGAATTTCATCATTGGCGGAGATGTCCAGATCGATTCCCGCTCTTCATGCCTATCCAACATCTTTTCTAGGCGGTGCTCCCAAAGGAGGAAGATAGCGACGAGGGCTACCCCAGCAATTAAAGAAACGATGACATCTAACACAGATCAAGATGTGAGCCGTTTCTCACAAATAGAAGAAGAGACAATACAGGATGTTTTCCAACTAGAAGTTTGACCTTGACCGAGGGCGAACATGATCAGTGTCAATCCACAGGTGACTAAGACCACGCCAATCCAATCGGCTGTTCGGTCGGCTTTCGGCAAGCTCTTGTCCTTATCAATTGATATCCAGCCACCGATGAGACACGTGAATGATAAGGCCGCAGAAAGGAAAAAGGGGGAACGCCAGTGTTGCCTAATGAGACAATGAAGTTTTGGACGTTTACATCAAAGAAGCACATACGTGGTAAGTTCTGTCAACACGCCTCCGATGATCGTGCCAAAAGCTGTCCCAACAGGGGTTCCTGTGAAGGTCGCAAAGACGGCGGACCTTGCATATACGGAAGGGGAACCAGCCGCTATACCAAGCTAGTGCATTCTAAATTTATGAGAATTGGAATGGCTATGCAACTCACAGTAGTGGGGATTATTATTGCTGCACCGGCTCCCTGAAGACCCCGGAGCACATTAAGGACTGTGCCGCCTATAGGGATAGTGAGCGAGAGAGCATAGTATACAAGTATTTCGGACGTACTGTTTGAGAATCCACAACCAAGTGCAAAGCACACTTGCCAGACCATTCCGAGTAGAAAGAGTCTTTTGCAACCATAGAGCTCCACGACGGACTGAAAAAACAAAAGGAGGCATCCCTAAGCTTACGTCAACATAAGCGAGAGGTCGTATCGGTCAGACTAACAATACCCAAGGAGTAAGCAGACAGAAGCCACTGGAGTTCATCCTGTCGAACGTCCAAAGCCCTCCCGATTTCCGGAAGGGCGATCAATATTAAACTTAAGTTTGAAGCCTATCGCGTAGTTAATACAGGAAGGCTTTGTGAAGACGGCAATAGAAGGGACGAACGTTGACTACCATTGCAATTGTGCAGGTTGCTACAAGGGCAACCATGCGCGTCCGATTTTGTTTGAGATGGGGATATGGGTCGGCATAATTCTGGATCTCCGTCTCGTTCACCTGACTGTGTGATAAAGAAAATCTTTGAAATTTACAACAAACGCCCACCCCACTAAACCTGACGCGGCCTGGAAGGTCATGCTCCTGTTCATCTGACAAATCTGCGCGGGACTGAATGCCCAATTCCTCATCGTGATATTCAACAGGTCTTATCACGCTTTGGGGCGGCGGCGTTTCCGTCACTGGACGAACAGGGCTGTTAGTAGCATGCGAAGACGCTACGATGGACCGGACGCCCACACCCTCACCACTGTGCTCAGAAATGCTCGTCACGGGTTGGGAACGTTGCGTCACCATCTCTTGAGAGGCGGACAAGTTACGACCATCCATATATAACGGCGCTTCGTGGGATTGGATGTCCACTGCCTCTTCGTCATCTTGAACGACCTGTTGCACCCCTGTAGCTTGACAAGTTGGATGATTCTGGTCATCCGTCTCCGGGGCCAAGATGCTGGGCTGTGCATCGCGGTTAATATCGGGAATCTGAGGACGATCTTCTGCAGGCCGTGCGGATGCCTGCACCACCATTTCAGGAGGAGCGAGAGTGAGCCCGGCATCATCATGTGGTGGTATGCGAAGAATCCTGGGTTTTCAGCCGCATGAGCCCCACAATAAGCCAGACGCTTTTAGTAAGCGGTGATTCACCTGCCTGCCCTGTCTCTTGCTATCCGAACTAGGTCCTAGCTTGGCAAAGCTTGGTGAGTTCACATACGACAAATGAGACGAGGAGATCGAACCACGGCGTCATGCAGCAAAACAGTGAGGCGAGGCCGATCCTCTAGGCCTGTTCCCGGAGCAGAGACGATGCCATCGTATGAGAACCCCTCTTCGACGGCATTGAACATGTTATCCAACATAAGCGATATACGGTTCGACATGTTGCGAGTGAGGAGCAGTGAGAACAAGACTGAGCAGAACGTTCTCTGAGTCAGGTTCCGCAAGGCTCAAGTTGAATTGGGGCCACGGGTTGACATGATAGTGGCGTGTGCTATGCTGAGCACTGGCTGCCATGAATACAGCCTGGATCCTCACCTGACATTGGGGGCGTGCGCCACTGACATTGGCCTTGCAGCTGGCAGGTTGAAGGCGTAGATTTGTTTGCAGTTGTTTACATGGTCGTGACGCAACCGTACTTCAAAAGACACTAGTGTCAGCCAACTTGTCAGCTATTTTTTGGGCAGTTGGGTCATTCTGCTGCTTAGTGCCCAGTGGCCGGCCCTGTTTCTGGACTTCAGGTTCAACCTTTGCGCTTTTATTTATGTATATACATACAAGCACAGAGTCTCTCTTTGGGATCATCATCTAATTTGGGATGATCGCGCGCCGTGCATTGCCAGCATGCCCTATGGTTAGTTGTAACTCTCTCAGTCATAAGTGCTCCCTATAATTCGACTGTGTGCATCGTTCAACAACATCCTCCGGTTATGATTCTCTTCCCCAAACGGTGAGTCACTGCCAAACCCGCCATGCACCGACGGTATCAGCAGGTTATCAGCGCTGATTCTCACTGGCATGCGTGAGTCAGTCATGTGTTACATTCCAGTGGCATGTGCCTTTGTGCCTTTTGCCCGTTGCTGTGTGGAAGGAGATATAAATTTACTGTGAGTATCCTGGCACTGATGATTCCTCCTCCACTGTTCGACCCAATTTGTTCCCGTTTAGACTTGATACGAGACAAATTTTACTGTCAGCAATGTCCCGTCAAAGGTTCAGATGCGACGCTTGTAAAAGCAGGCCGGAAAATCCGCATAACCTGGTAGTCTTCATCGACGGCACGTCTCATAAGTTTGGCTCGGAGGTAAGTTGTATTCGCGCTTCACCTATGGCAGCTGACTATTAGAAGCACAGAACACAAATGTAGTAAAGCTATTCCGCCAGGTTGCGGTCGAGAGCGATGACTCTATGCCGAAACAATCTAAAAATTATTGGAGCGGGATCGGTGCACCATCAGATGGTGTGCAAAACCGCGTGGGGAACAAGATCAATCGTTTGATTGATATGGCATTCGCTAGGTTGGTTTCCCGTGAATACATATTCCAGCCCTTGATCAAATTGCTTGTTTCAGGAATGTGGAGGACAATGTGAAGGGTGCTTACAGCTGGTTAGTAGAAAAATACGAAAAGGGGGCCGAGATATATCTTTTCGGTGCATCCGAGTCTGCTCCTAGCTTCGGCAGATCATGATGTGATGTTTGCAGGTTTCTCCCGGGGCGCATACCAAGTGCGGGTACTTGCTGGTTTGATTCACGAAGTGAGGAGTCGGTCTACTTATAAATTCGATGGATTAAATGGATTACAACAGGTTGGTTTAATAAAGAACAAGGAGCATGTTGCAATGTCAGTGGCTCTACTGTTATTTACATGAATTCCATGCTTCACAACCGTACAGGGCATGTGACCATTACTGGCGTATTCATGCGAATGGACCAAAAGCAAGGGAGATGGCAACAGATTTCAAGAAGACATTCTGTTGGCCAGACGTGAGGGTCCATTTTGTGGGAGTATGGTGTGTTGAATACTCTTGGCAAAGTAGCAACCTCAACCTGGTGTTTGACCAGGGATACCGTATCTTCCGTGGGTCTCTTCAAGAGAGACGCTTTTGTTTCTGCTTCCGCATCAACCACGAATCCGTGCTATTTTCGCCACGCGCTTGCGCTGGACGAACGTCGCGTCAAGTTCCTCCCCGAGTATTTCGTGGAGTTAAATTCTCACCGAGAGGACAACCCCGACAATGTTAAAGAAGTCTGGTTTGCGGGAAGCCATGGCGACGTGTGCGTAACTGTTGGTCTACACTTATCATTGGAAAGATCGTGATATGTTTCAAGCAGAGGTGGGCACACAAGGCCAGCTGACATCTTATTTGATCAACGTGAAAATGAGAACCTTTACCACGCTGGTCATGTTCCACTGTTGTGGATGCGCCGAGAAGCCTCTACTAAAGGCCTCATTTTGGATCCAGAAGACATCATCTGGGTTCCAGATGATCTAAGTCACGGCAGATTGGATTCGATGACGGCCGCTTGGCGGCTTTTCGAAGTCTTCCCTATACGCTACCAGATATCGTTCAGCGGGACGGGGAAACATAAGCGGCGGTAATGCTTCTTTGATAGACTGGGCTTCGTGTCCAATTGATAATCATTCGCAGATGGCACTGGTTCCAGCCTCGCCGGGTCATTCCTAATCAAAAAATCCACGTTTCCGTTTTGTCTGTGGATGAGTATTCGACTCGCGCGAATCTCGGCAATGGTATTGATATCCCGATCATCTCGCGGGAAGATTTCCAAAGCGCTCCCGGAGATATCGGTCTGTGGGAAACTGAACCCACTGATGAAGAAGCCACGACAAGATTATTGACGTCGTTGCTCAGCGATCAGCACAAGACGCTGGATTCCCTTGAACGGGTGTTATTCCTACTTGAGTCCAGTGAGTTCCATCTCGCTACCGCATTGACGATATCGATACTCAAGCAAATTAGAACGGGATGATAATACATGGGTGCAACGGATGCCTGATTGGCCACACTCGCTCGAACGCTCCATCTATAATCATACAAATTTCCCCAAGTTTGCCTTGGTTATCGTCTACTTCATAGTCTGTGAGCTGTTCTTCATATCCATCCACAAAGGGCAGCTAATACCACTTATTAATGCAGCAGACTTCTCTATCCCTGAGGACATGGCGGAGGATGCTGCACGATATATCAAAGATGTTCTATCTCAACCCAAGCATCAGGACTGCCCGAGATCCCTAACTCTTTTGCAATCCTTGACACGGTACCATACCCTCCCATCGGAGAACATTCTGGTTTCTGGTATTAATGCGTGCCATGGAATGGAGTACTCGTAGCCGGAATACAAGTTTTTCCCCATTAGTCATGGACAGCCTTCGTCACCTGATAAGCAATGGTGCGTACGATCCAGGTTTCTGTTCAGGTTTGCCATTCATATATTGCAGACAATCTACGAGCTGGTCTGATCCGCGATCTCTGTGATGTGCCGCATGACGGAACCACGGAGCCTTCACCCCAAAATAAGGTCTCGTCAATCTTAAATGTAAAAGGTAATGGTCTTGTATCGTTGCTCACGGATTTCGTTGGATAACATGATTGTAGCGCCCAGGCAGTTGGTGGCCTCGCTTCGAATGATAATTTCTCTTGCCCCACATCGACCAGGCAAGAACCCTCCCTCATTCACTTTTACCGTGCTGATAGACCGGATGTTTGCTAGATGCTTGCAGTGCGTTGAAGCCCAAAATTCTCGAACTTGCGAAAAAAGAGACCAGTTACGCCGGTTCGTTTGCCGTGGAGGCTTTGGTGGCACTCGATCACCGTGAACAGCGTGGGTATTGATCACTACAGTCTGCGTGCGTCCCTCATTGATCTCATTGAACAAGTTACCCTCGATCTCCGCTTTTCCAACGTCATGTGCTACCTCGGAAATACACTCCCTCGTTTAGATGTCGAGGATGACACTGTCCTTCGGGGGAATGATGGGAGCGGCTCGTCCTCCTCACGAGGAAATCCGCAGTTTGTTGATGGGGTATTGAACAAGCTTGTATTGACCGCTGGATCTTGGAACACGCGCGAACGTACCGCAGCGACCTTGACGCTACTGAAACTGCGTGGAGGTCCGTCCTTGCATACGCGAATTCATGACACTGATACTCACACGTTTTGAATCAGACTGGAACACACAAGAGCATATTCGTAACAGAGTCCTGGACATCCTCATTGGGCAGTTGAGGCGAAAGAAGACTTCACTGCTGGCAGCATATGCGTTGAATCTGTGTTTGGAGCACGGTGAGATGATCAATATCATTTGTGGCGGAATTCAATGGATGTGCTCAAGGATAAATCAGGCATGAAGGAATACATTGATCTTGTCCGAGTTGCTCCACTCGTAGTCACTATGCTCACGAAGGGCTGGTTTGACGATGCTATAGGTCGACTCGAAGGCTTTAAGATCTTTCGCGAGCTTATGAAGCAAGGTAACGCTGGAATGGCTCTTGTCGATTCGCCACGTGTATTGACATTGATGTATCCGGTTCAGGTGATCTCAAACAGAAGGTCTTGCAGCTTGATACAGCCGGATATTTAATGAAGAAACTCGAGGTGGCCAAGTATCATCAAGTCCGCTCAGTCTTGATCAGTCTTTGCATCCTCGGTATGTCCGGCAATCCTGTACACCTGTGTTACTAAGTCTTCTTCAGTGGGAGATCAAAGTGAGAAGTTGAAGGAATTTGTGGACCGTGCTTTGAAACAGTTACGCAGCCCACGCAGAAAGATCCAGAGTAAAGGGGTCAAGATCCTTGCTGCGCTGGCACAGTTGGGCAGGTGTTCTCTTCTATCCTCTGGTTTACGACGGCTGACAACTAGCCAGCTGCGGGTGAAGAGGTCATCCGACCACGTGTGAATGAAATAATGGAGATGCTTCTCCCACCAGGCTACTCTCAAGCCATCACACCAACCGTACCAAACTTGCCCCCATTGGGCTGTTCTCCAACCTTTGGTCCCATTTCTGCTTTATACGCCTTGTCCAGGAAGGGTAAGTCTTGGATGGATTCTTTCTCGTCCTGTCGTAACTGTTCACTAGATGGGCTGCGCACGGCGATCAAGGGCTCTATCCACTACGCTTCCCTCAGACATCTACATCACACCAGTTTACTCTATAAAAATAAAAAATAGCCCCATTAGATTAATTGTCTCCAAAGAAAAGGTCGTTTGTAGCCCGACGAAGACCGCGTTCACTTTCGAAAGGGGCGACTTGGAGGCAACCAACTTCCAGGCATCGCTACCAATACCCAAACATTTTACAACCCGATCTATATGTGATACCTCAGCAAACGACGCAGTCCTCCTTGAAACTCAGGTTATACATCGTCTTGTCCACCGTCTTTTCAATCTTCTTCCAGTCGGACCGACGCTGGATGAACTCGTAGACATCCTGCACGGTTCGACGTGAGCAGCGCAACACCAGCAATGTAAAGGGAAAACACGTACTTCTGGGCGGTACGACCCTCCGTACCGCGTCACGTCCCGCACGATCTGCGCGAGATCCTTCGCGTCCTCGACGACAAAGACGTGTCCCAGCATCTTGAGGTGGTCGAAATCTGCGGTAATATTGGGTACCTTTGCACGTATTGATCAACAAGACGCCCGGATAACGACGGTACCGGCACCACAAAAACACAGACACATACCTTGAGCGATGCGATGAACGCATGGTACGCATTCAGATCCGCGATCACTTGGAATCCGCCGTTGAGCGAAATGATCTGGCGCTTGATATGTTTCTGCAGGATTCTGGAGTCGCGCATCAGCTGGTCGGCAGGGCATACCGACATTCAACGTTCACACAACACGTACGCCAACAACCGTATCCCGACCTCCTGGTAAAATACCTCGAGCACTTCTCGGCTCGTACTCCCCTTGAGGAGTTTACAGTGCGTCTCGAGGCACCGGATGGCTTCGCGGCAGCCTTCGGTCGGACGGAGGTCCAGCGGGGCGTCTTCGGGTGGGTAGTACTCCCGAGGCTTGGTCAATGTTTGGATGGTGTGATCAACCTGTCATGGTGGTACAAGAAGTACGAAAGGACAAGGATGGGAATCCGTCGTCGTTATAGTCATTCGCATTATGCTGGTGCGCGCGGCGCACCTGGTTCATCAGGACCTGGGTCCCAGCGTTCAACCCCGATGCAACACAATCGTCCAACGTATTCTCAAACCGCTTCTTCTCCCTGACAACTACGTTCAAAAAGTCGGTCTTGTCAATGTGCGGAGCCTGCGACGTGCACGGATTTAGGTTGGAGGTGAGAGTCAGCGTACGCATACGAAACGACCGGCAAAAGGGAAACCACGTACGATTTCCTTGTCGAAAAACACCTGCACCATGCTCTGTATCGTATCCCCGACATGCACGAGTTCGAAAAACTGCAACAACGGTGCAACGCCCGTCGTTCCTTCGTGCTCAGCAGGCTTATAAGCCGACATCCGCTCGTTCGCTCTGCGGTAGGCGGGCGTCGCATCCACTCAGTATAGATCAGCACACACGGACATCGGACTCACATTCCAAACCCCCACGCAACGTGCCTTGACCCGAGCGCGCCCAACATCTCGCAAAACGTCTCTTCGAGCGTCTCGCGCACGCGCGTGCCCATCGTACCCGGATACCCGGCGAACGTCTCAAGGCGCTTCATCGCGTCTCGGGTGGCGTGGATGAGCTGCAGGGAAACGTCGAGGGAGAGAAGGAGGTCCAGCGCTTCGGTGGACGTGCGCGAGCGTACGGATGGTGCTGTAGTGGCCACCAAAGAACGCGCCGAGTCTTTTGTCGACATCGCTGTTGTCGCAGTCTTGATACTTGCAGCGTCCGACGCGTCGAACCCACCAACAACGGGCCCGTTCTCGCTTTTCCGACTCGCTGCAACCTCGCCCCATCCGGCTTCGTCTCCCATAGCAACGCCGCCTTCTTCACTCTTCACGACACCTCCCTCCCCTGCATCGGCGTCGACGTCCTCGAAGTCGTCCTCGTCCTCGCCAACCTCGAACAACGCCCCGTCCTTTCCGAAACTCTCATACCCGTTTCCCGGCGCCCCGCCCGCACCCACGCCCAGGTCCACACTCGTACCTGCACCACCATCAACGTTCCCCACCCACCGCTGCGGATTCAGCATCGCGATCCCTTGTACGACCCCCGTACCCACTGCACCAACCCCCGTCCCGATGGCAGCCCCGACGCCGGTCCCGATAGCACCGACCGCTTCCACGCCTGCGCCGACGGCGCGGGGGACGATCGTCACTGGGAGCAAGAGAACGTCCGTAAATGATGCGAGCACGTTGCGTTTCATTAGCGCTGGGTTTTGCGAGCCGATGAAGCTCGACTGCGCTGGGGTGGGTTGTGTCTGGGATTGGGACCCATTCAGCGCAGCCTGTCGCGCATAGCAAACGCAAACAGAACGTGAGCCCTTGGGGATGGACACCAATGCGAATATGGCTGCGTACCATCGAAGATGCCGTGATGGAGACGGATCGTTCCCACTCTTTGCAGATTACTTCAAAGGCGCGTTTGAGTTCGTCCATCTCGTCGTCGAGATAATCGTCCATGTTCGGTTCGAACATTTTGTAACTGTAGCACATGATGAGAATGGACAGGTAGGGTGATGGACTGGTTGCGAACATGACATCCTCGGCTTGCACTACCTTGATGACTCCTGATTCAACCTTGCGACGTCTGCTTCTCGAGCTTCCTGAGACTGTGAGAATGTTATCGACGACTCTGAACGCCTCTCTAAAGCATGCGGCCGTTGCTGACAGGAAAAGGGGGATACTGAGTGTCCGTGCACGGGCAAGCAAGGAGGAAATGTATTCCGATAACTTTCATACCAACTCGTTAACATAGCCTGACCACGAACAATACAACTGCTACTCACCACATCACTGGCAATCCTCTCTGCGAACGCAAGCAACACACCTGACTCGCGTGGAAACACCCTGAATGCTCTGGATCCATCTTCCTCTATGGCGGCAAGTACACGGGACATGAACCCATCCATGGCAGTGAAATCGAGATGGGTATCTTTTCTACACGCCGATTAGCGACGAGATCAGAGAAAAGGAAGAGATGGACACACGTAAAGTTGGCGGATGGATCCCACTTTCCCTGCTCGTAAAAGACTTCTCTCTTTTCCGCCCACAGCCTTCCCATCTCCCACTCGCCTTCTGGCCCACTGAGTTTGCCCGTCCGACGTCCAATCCCGTTCATACAGATCGATATCTCCCAACTCGCGGATGCCACCTCTTTCATCCGCGCCTCGTCACCACTCGTGTCCGCAGCATCGAACGCGGTCAGGAGGTTAGCGTCAAATCTGTCCAGGGCAGCCTTGAGAGACGCGAGACGGAGGTCCCATGCAGATACTGGCTTGACAGCTGGAGACAGAAAGCGTGCAAGAAGATGCAGCACCCGGGCTTGTGTAAGGAGGTTGGAAGCGGGGGACTCTGACTGGGACGCCAAGCAGGAAGTGAGGGACGCAAGGATGGCAAGGGGGGGTACGTTCGGGGCAGGCAAGAGCGGACGTAGCAGAGTATGCGCCCGTATGTACTTTGTGCGAAACGTCGGGGTCGGCTTGCCAGGCTCGTACGTGTCGACGATGTTCAAGTCCAAGAGTGCGCGGGGAGGGGCAGACGTAAAGTCGCCAAAGTCGTCGTCGATAGAGGAGACAGCGAGTGTCGCTGGTCCGTGCGCGCCGCCGTTTTGCTTGTCCTTTTCGGCCCTGGCTCTGGTTTCGAGGTCGTCGAGGATGGGACTGAGGCCGAGCCGCTGCGCAGCGAGGGCGAACCAGCGGCGTTCCCAGACCTGCTCGTCCCGCGCGACCCTGCTCGCTGCCCTGCTCGCCCTGGCATACCGCGCGATGTCTGGGATCGGGAGGTGGGCCAGCACGAGAATATGGAGGTCAGCTGGGAGTTTTCCGATGGGCTGCGGGGGTGGTTTCGTCGCTGGGAGGACTTGCGCTGGCGCTGTCGTGCGTGCGATGAGCGAGCGTCTCTTTACATTGCTGGTCGCTGTCTGGAACGGTGGTGAGTGAGGTGGGTTCGAGTATAACTTGGTTGGCTCAAGCGTGGCGAACTTGTCCATCTGAGATTGGCCCAAACTTGATAACGACCCGCGATGTCAGGTCTCCCTCCTGCAACTGCACCAGTCAAGGCCGAGTACACACAGCCCCGATTTACTACGTTTATCCGCTAATTATTCGCAGATTTCTGCTCAGCAACGTTGCCCGTCCAGCCGTTGACGACGACGCTGCAGAAGGGTCCACGTCTCATACCGGACACCCGGTCGACCCCATTGCGGACACTGATTCGAACCCAGGTGGTCGCAAGAAGCTCACCCGGCAGCAAAAAAAGGCCCACAGGGGTGCCAACAAGGGCCGACGGTTCGCAAAAGTACGAGACGAGCTGGAACTCTGCTGGCGCGTCGCAAACGGGACACTATGCGAGCACGGATCCGAGTACGTTCAGTTTCATCAGGAGTGCATGGTGTTGTCGACGTACGTCCAGGTGCCGGTTCACGCATGACATCGACGCGTATCTCGCTGCCAAACCAAGAGACATCAAACCCCCGTTAGTCAGTAGCATTACCACCACCCCACCTTTTATGGTGACGGACACGAACGATGAATCAACACCCGGATCCTCTCTCGATTTCGCCACCACTTGTCCAAGCTTCGAGGAAACGGGCGAATGCCGTCTCGGACTCAAATGTCGATTTCTTGGTGCCCATGCACGCGTAGACGACAGCGGCGCTGTCATACTAACCACGGACGAAGAGAAAAAGTCTAGGATCGCCGCCGCCAACACCGAACTCAACCAAGTGAGCGCAGAAACTCTGAAATTGCTTCGCCAAAACAAGGTGTGTGCCGGTCACTCTTGCTTTCTGATTTCTACCAACTGTGGAGCAGTATCCGAGACCCATCACAGACGCGTACCTCAAAGAAATAGATGCTATGAAACAACCGGACGGTCAAAGCGAGGATATACCACCTCCCGAAGAACACGTCGTAATGAGTCGGGCTGGCAACACTTCAAACCAAAACGACACTCCTGACGTCCCCATACGCTTCTCTGAAAAGAAGCGTTTGCATTGGACAGGAAAGACCTGTGAGCTATCGCCGTTATTCCAGCCAAAGCCGTTCTCAGTTTTGTCAAGATCTTGCACCTCTCACGACTGTTGGAAACTTGGTAGGTGGAAACTTCGAATCTCTTCTTCAAAAAACATAACGTTCTCAGCCATTTAGGCGATTATGCGTCACCCTCGGTGCTGATATAACATGTGGGGAAAGTAAGCATTGAACGTTTCTTCCCTGCCATAGTTGCTCACACGTGCGCTAGTGGGCCTCGCTACCTCTTTTCTCACTTCCTCTCGTGAGGAATGGTCCCTGGTCCGTCGGCACCCATCGGAAACCGTCTTCGGCGTCCAACTCGCCGGAAACAAACCCTCCACAATGATACCGACCACCGAAGTTCTCGGCAGAGAATTCGCGAGCGGTATCGACTTTGTAGACATCAACTGTGGCTGTCCCATCGACCTCGTCTTCAAAACCGGCAGTGGGTCTGCCCGTACGTCCCACTCCTGCGCTGCACTCACCTCCTACTGACCCTATATGCGCTCTCAAGTGCTTGATACGCCTGCAAAGCTGGGCAAAATCGTCGTCGGGATGAACAAGGCGCTTGGTGAGATACCGGTCACGGTCAAGCTGCGTACGGGCGTCAAAGAAGGGCGCAATACCGCGCACAAGCTCATGCCTCGGCTGAGCACCGAGTGGGGTGTCGGCTGTATCACGGCGAGTATCACGTCCATCTCCCTTTGTTTCGTACTGAAGGCATGGGTCCACAGCTGCACGGACGTACGCGACAGCAGCGCTACACGAAGCTCGCAGATTGGGATTACATCAAGGAATGCGTGGACGCCGTTCGGGCGGCGGAAGCAGACAAAGGCCGTACGTCCCCACTCCCCCATCGCACGACTAATGCGAATGTGCCACGCCATCCTTCCAGTGTCCTCGGTCCCCATCTTTGGCGGCGGCGACTGCTTCTCCTCCCAAGACTACTGGGAAAAAGTCGACGCCACCGGCGTGGACGGCATCATGATCGGACGCGGCGCGCTCATCAAGCCGTGGATCTTTACCGAAATCAAGGAGCGACGGGAGTGGGATATTAGCTCGCGGGAACGGCTCGAGCTCGTTCGCAAGGTACGCCGAGTGCCGTGTTCTTTCCCCCCCCTCCTCCATGCCACGTTTTTTCTGAACCGCCGGTAGTATGCAGAGTATGGGTTAACTCATTTCGGAACGGACACGGTCGGCGTGAACAAGACGCGGCGCTACCTCTGCGAAGCGCTCTCCTTCCAATACCGCTACGTCCCCATCGGCATCCTCGAGCGCCTCCCCGCGCGGATCAATGACCGCGCGCCTGCATTCCAGGGCCGCGACGAACTCGGTGCGTCGCCTTCCCCCTTCTCTCTGCGGTAGAGACAGCGACTGACGCACGGATTCGGATGCAAGAGACGCTCCTCGCGAGCCCCAACAGCCAGGACTGGGTGAAGATCTCGGAGATGTTCCTCGGGCCGGCGCCAGAGAGGTGGACGTTTACGCCCAAGCACAAAAGTAATGCGTATGGGGAGGAGAGCCAGGGCTAATTTATTGCGTGATTTCTGCCAAGTCCGTCCTCCCATGTAAAAACGGCACCAACAAAGGTTTTCTTTCTTTTCCATACAAGTCGAAGAACGAGATGGCAGCAGATCTTTCTTTGCCACGAATAAACCTTGCATGCATGTTTCGGTGGATGTGACTGCAAGTGCACTATGTTCGTGTACAATCCTTAGGGGTGGTCTGGGGTGCATGTGACCACGGTCTTGGAAGAACTCACTGTGCGGCTGGTATGTAATCCAGACTACGCAGCTCGCAGATGTCACAAGTTTTGGCTTACATGGGTCGGAATACCATTGTGAAGATATAGTCACCTGCATTGATGCGACGACTGCATCCAAATGCATCGGTTCAATGTCTATGTTACCTGTTTGCATGCGCTCTTTCGGGGATACGAGAAAAATAAGTCACAATTGTTCAAACCGTCTCTATCGACATTACAACCTTGGATCCCAATCACAGACGACATCGTGTATGAACAGGACGACGAGAGACGAAGTGATGCAAGACGCCTATATCCCGAGCCAATCCAGCCACAAGTACAAACCATCGGCGTCCCTGCATCACACCCTCACTGCTCGCCATGTTCAAACCGATCCATCCCAGTAACTTGTAAGATGTACAGAAAACAAGGCTGTCCTTTTGCTAAAAGGAGCCAGCCATACTAGTAGCCTTCTGAGGGTGATGGTCAGTCGAATTCAGCACTCCGAGTAGGTAGCTCATAGAGAAACATTACCATTCGGAACCTATGTCGACGATCAATCCACTCCTGCTCGTATGCGCAAGACCGCCTTGCCTCTTTATGTGTGAATGCCGAGGGGGATGCCTGGCATGCGATCCATGAGATTGACCAGGGTGGCATAATTGAGGCAACGGAACGATCAGTGCCGGAAGAACCAGCCTAAGGATTCTAGCAGGCCACACCAGCTGACGATCAGGTCGGATGAAGGACAGCATGGTGAATCTAGTGGACTTGCTTGATCAGCCTCATTAAGCACCAAAAAAACGTCTGCTCACCCTCTACACCATACGCAGCCCTCCTTGAACTTCCACCGGCACAATCTAAACTGCCTCGCAGTCGCACAGTCAAAGTTTCCCCTTCACGCTATGTCGACTGCAAATGCCGTCAAGCGGCAGGTGACGGACATCCATTTCGCGCGTCAACGAGCGCATCATACGTAACTTGAAATATAGACGCACCCTGGCACGCAATGGGGCCGGCTATGATAAGATGTCCCGGACGACATAGCCCAGCAGCACACATCGAAGCAGCATGGGGATGTAACGTCGCAGTGAGAGAATGGAAAGGAAACAACATGAGTTTGCCCGGCGAATGGTCGAAGGAAGGATGGAAAAGAGAAATCGCGGGTGGGGTTGGTTTCGCCGCCAGATGACACGCCCTTTTATACCTCCTGGAGATTTGGTTGGGATTATGTTGTCAGGATTCCATTTGCAAGATATCCGATCCCGAACAGAGTTTGGAATGTGAGGGTCTTTACTGTTTGTTAGCATTCCAACGGGGTTTACCGACAACTCCGGCATTCCAGCATATGAATTCACTGTCAAAATATCATATGTCATAAATTATAGGATGACGCACTGACTGCCTGAGCATGTTGCCAGTGTTTTACTCTTTAGACTTTATGCGATTGATGTTGAGCTACACCAGAGGGGTCTCTTGAACTTGGAGCGTCGCACTCGTTCAACTTTCCGTACTACCACTCCGACTCTTCCTCGCATATGTACGATGTACACACATTCCCGATCGATTGGAGAGTGCGGAAGATTTAGACATGGAATCTTGCATGGGATTGTGGAAGTTGAACGGGGTGCTTATGTCACCCACCGATCGCCTTGAACCGCCGGCGGTGTGGTCAGGCTCCCTCGACCAGATTATCCACACCCCATTTCACCGTTTTGACCTTGTCCTCATTCGTGTCACTGACAACACATGGGCTGGACAGTGGTTCCGGCGTCGTTTACAGTGGACCTAACTGTCGCGCACCAGGGTGTCAATGGTCCTCCACAAAGTACGTGCGTGCCGCAACGTTGCTGATGGAGCGATGTGAACGGCTCAGCATCATATCGCAACCCGCATGCTACCCCTTCCTTACCCCTTCCACTCGATTCCGCTAATTCCCGATACCTATTCAGGGCCACTGATTGTCGCGTGAGTTGTAACATCATCGCTCCGAGAGTGACAGCTTTTATTGCGCTTCATCACGACAAACACTCTGGCGTTATATCGACTTTTTTGGACTTGGTAATGTCACACGGGAATTCGTACCTGAACATGGCCTAAATTACAAGGGCTCATAAGTTGCTTATAAGACCTTCTCAATACAATAACATGCAGATGACAGTCTGACGCTTATTTTCAATAGGACCTACCGTTATAAGGGCCTTATAAGGCCTTATCGGCAAAACTAGATTCTCGTGATGTTATTCACACGTTCTCTATCTTGAGGATGCCTGAGATTAGTGCGGGGGACCGTACCTCCTCAATTCCGCTCTGATCATGAATAATTTAGTAGCCGAAATTGGGTGTAAGTGGTTCATATTATTGAAAGCCTCTTTGTGCTCCCCCGTGTTCCCAGCCGCCACAGTCTTTGTTCTAAACGAGTCATTGTTGCAACGATTCCCTACGTTCCACGCACAGCAGGATATCAGTCATATCAGTCATGTGGCTGTCGTTTAACTTCTTTTCGTCAGCCGTCCGCCACCGAAGTGGAGCAACAGAAATAGACGGCATAGCTTCTTTCTTGACCGTTTGTGGTGGACATTTGGACATGGGCGTCCGCGTCAATGAGTATTTTGGACGCCTGCGTTCTTATAACAGGAGGCTGCTCAACAAAAGGACGACTTTATAACCTCCCCACACTTTGGGTGCCGGCATGGCTTCGCTCGAGAGTTTTCTCGAGAGTTTGCAATTGTCCAATTACATTCAGGGTGAGTTTGAATAATAGGAGGGGATGGCGTTCCTAATACAATATCCTTTCAGTTGCAACAGCAGCAGTGGTTTGTTACGATTACAGTACGCATGCCGATTTCTGTCTTCTGCAGTCATTGACTATGTTTCAGTTCTCACCTTTCCACGAGAGGTGCGTAGTAAACATTCTTTTCCCAGAGTTCTCCTAACCGGCGGGTAGGTAGAGTTGATATGGGTATATTTCGGTCCTCTTTGAAAGGATATATGATAACTCTTTCTAGATGAGGCCTTGGTCCGTCTTGTCTACGCTCTTCGTGATGGTAACACATCAACTACTCAAATGTTACCTTGAAATAACCCGCATTATTACGCTAGGTGCGCTATGCCGGAGTTGCACTTGCAGTGTATGTTACAATATATTTACGAACGGACGCTTACGAAGGGGAGTAGCACTTCAGGATTAGGTGCGTTACCAAACTTTCTCTAAGGCCGATTGCGAATCCTATCTGACAGGGTCGGGAACTGGCATTTTATACATGTCTGCACCGGTGGGTCCTTCGTTCCACATTGAATTATCGCTGACGTCAACCCAGGCGTGAGTGATTCCCGAGCTACCTGCAATAGTGGTTCACCGTCATCTATTCCGTGAAACACAGATGTACGTTTGCAAATAGACATCGTATGTGAGGATATTAACCAAATTCACTCCACAGGTGAGGTCCTGCTCGAGATTTTCAGGTGGACAAAATTGATCTATATTATGATGGCGGACGGTTCGTAACTCTTCATTCAAGAGTGTGGGCTTATAACCCATATGTGTACAGTGATCACGATCATCCGTGTTTCTGTCATGTTCAATCAACGAAAAAGAACAAGTCGAATCCTATTCTTTCTGTACTCTATTGTCACCGTCAATACCATTGTCTTCACTGCCTACTGGTATGGCCCTCAAAGCGGCACCTCTGGTACGTCCCCTAACACGTATGATGACCTTTTGTTGTGTGATAAATCGACCAGTCACATCCATTCCTCTTCCTGACGGGCCCGAGACGGTTTGCTTTGTCATGCTTGGCCATAGTACGATTGCCTCCATTTACGATGGTGTCCCAAGGACTTTATTCGGTATTCTGCTATTGGTCCTAGCAATTTATCGCTTCGCCATGCACTCCATCGAAACACGCAGAATGGTGGGGAAACAGACAATCAACGAATACATGAAGTTGCTATTAGAACACACTGTGATCTACTTTTTCTTGTACGTGAGGCTCTCGTCTGAGGGTTTTCGGAACGCTCACATTACCTAACTATTAGCAACTTTACTTACGAGGCGCTCGCTGCGGGGACACTAGTCGCGTCGGCTCCGGTGAGTAATTCATGCACGGTGAATTGCATGGAAAGATTCCGACGTTTGCGAAGACGCTGTATTTCTTGATCTCGGAACTATACCTCAATGCCGTGCCGTTCATAATTTACCCTCGCCTTGTGCTTGTCATGAAGGGTCATCGGGCTGCCTCGGGTGGATTACGTGTCGGCAGCGAAGGTAGTTCTGGACACCCTCGTTCGTATGGCCACTCTAAATTGCCGAGTGTCCCCATGACCGAGAGCAGTGGAGAGCATGACCTGTTGGAGGGGACATCGTCGAGGGTATCCCAGCATACAAGATGACAGAGTTACTGAACTTGGGGGAAGCTTTCGGTTGATTAACTCTTTTCGGCCAGACTCGTGCCTCTATGCATTTTGATTGTTCCTCTGTATGATTTGGATTGTGTTCTTTGTTTGCAAACTGCGTTGAAGGGAAGTGACTGTACTAGATCCTCGACGTGTATGTCTGAGTATAGACTATCCCTATATATTATGTAACCATGTCTATCAAACGAGACTCATCTGATGAGAGAAGAGACGGGGTTTGCACGGTATATCTCAAAGTGATTACTATGATGCATGGCCATGATTTACGATCGGCCGGACTCGTTTTCACGCGGATACATACAGGACCATTGTGCTACGACATACCTCTTTCATAGAACTATAGCACACAACCTCAGGCTGTCGTGTTCTCGGAGTTGAATCGGGCCCTTTTTTCGAGGCTCGTCTCGGAGGGTCAACAGCCTGCCAGTGAGACTCGAGAGTGCCGGCATCCGCGGAGTTAGATTCGCTTATAACGGTAGAAGATCGGCCACCGCATTTAGGTGTCGCTGGATAATTGGCAACATGAGCAACAAGTATGGTCTAGTCCGAGCGCAATGCAGCGATTCACCGGTGTAACATACCGTAGATGGAAGCAGTACCCACAACGATCTCTCCCACTAGTGGCGCATGACTTAGGGTTGACGTTGAGTGTCAAGAGCCTAGAGTTAAACACTTGTAGTTGAAGGTGAGCGGACGTGTCGGGAAAACAGTGATGCTCACGGGAACAGAACCCGCAAACGCCGGTGGCTCAAGGTCAGAGTTCGACCAATGACATAGATCAATATCCCATACTCGCAGGCAAGTCAGCTACACCGACGCCATGACGTTGAAGGCGAGCACCTGGGTTCACCCACTCGTAACTGGTGAGCTGTGTTCAGTACTCCCTTAGACGCGATCCATTATTCGCGGTACACCAAGGTGAGTTTACCCATACAACGGACGACAGACTCTGCCATTGTAGATAACACTCCAAGAAAAGTAGCACAAGGAGTATTCCAAGTGCGCTAGTAAGCCCGGTAATGATGGCCTAAACAAAGTTCGTCCAATGATCGCCGAACACAAACCCAGAATTCAGACACTTCAAGAAACAACGAGGATGGAGGTGACGTAGACAATCGTGAGTGCCTCGGAGACTCATACACACAGATTTTGTCCCACTTGAAGGTCTGCACCGCGGCGGTGAGGATCGGCACGTAGATCGGTGCAAGTCATGGACGTACCGCACTTTGCGTCCAACCACGGATTGAGCGACCAGAGCCACGTCATCGTGACACCAAACTTGGTCGCGATTTCAGAACAGTAGTCCCCGCTGACGACGGTGTAGATATTCGTACAACCGCCTGGGGCTTCAACGCAATATGACTGGAGAAAAGGATTAGCTATTGTCCATCTGGGCGAGGGCTGGAGGTACCGCCAAGGCCAGGTCTAAGTCAAGCAGTCAGCATTCTCCGACATGGCCGTCATCGAAGATACGTACTGGTGCACGCCCTATCAATCTCTGGGTTCCAACGCAAAAGGTCAGAAAAGGCGATGTTGTATCTGGATTATATCAGTGTGGGCATTTTTGAAGCTGAGACTAACGCCTGACCTGGTCTCGATCGTGTTGCAGCTATCACCACTCTGTACGTTATCTGACATGTCACGTTAGCGGCAAACGTCATCAAAACGAATTAATACTTGCAATAGGTTGTACAGCTGTAAGAAAGGTGAGCTTCAAGATCCATTCAGCAAAGGCGATCTCACTTGGTCCAACTCCCTGACTCAAGGTTGGCTGGCACGGTGATCCTCGCTGTTGGGGTTGGGGTTGTGGATGTAGGGGTAGTCGCCGTCGTCGGCGCTGCTCTAGCGAGACAGAGAACCTGTCCTACTTGAAGGCCTAAACACCAACGTTGTCAGGGTGCGGAGTAAGGTAGACAATGGCTGGAGACACTCACCGCAGTTCGAGTCCAGCCACGGGTTGAGGGATCTCAGTCGGGCACTCGTGATGCCAAACCGAGTCTCGATCTCCAAGCAGTAGTCTCCACTTCGGACTTGGTAGATGGTGGTGCAACGGTTAGGGCCGTGAACACAATACGACTGCATTCCAGTCAGCCTTGCACAGGTCGTTGCAAGAATCAGATCCTTACAGCAAGAGCAAGATCTGCAGTGCAATATCAGCACCGGCAGTCCGAGGGATGATTTGACATACTGCTACATGCCCTGTCAATCTCGGGGTTCCATACCAATAGGTCAGAGAATGAAACATTGAAGCTTGTGTAGAATCAACGTAAAGACAACGGTGGACTGCACTGTGCATATAACGTACTTATCCTCGATCAAGGTGCAGGTATCTCCGGACTGAACGTTATCTAGGCCGTGGCGTTAGGAAGAACGACAAACGAAGCAAGAGTGCTTTACAGTATTGGGCGCAGCTGGCCAAATGCGGTGAGGGGAACATCAGGCAACGTACGATGTGAAACGCACTTTGTCAAACTTCCAGGTTCGATGTTTGTAGGCATGGGGTAGCCACTGGTCGTGGTCGTCATACTCACCGTGGGTATACTCGTACTGGTGGCTGCGGCGGTATTAGTGGGGACGGCTTGGACACAGTAAGCGTCCCCGAGAATGAGGTTAGTGCAGTTGGAGTAAAGGTCCAGGTTCAATGCGAAGAATTGGGCGGGAGTCAAACCGAACTTGGCTTCCACCGAACCACAGCTATCGCCGTCGACGATGGTGTACCACTCGAAGCAACCCTACGATCCAAATACTAAATGAGCGGCAACAACATGAATTGGAGAGCGAAAAACTCACCGAAGCACCTGATCTGGGCGCGGCATTTGTTGGAGTAGGCGGAGCCGTGTCGCTTATGTCGAGCACGTCCACACAAACAAAAGTGCCGGGCGTCAAGTTTGGACACGGCAACGACGGGTTGTTATTCCAGGTAACAAAGTCCTGATAGCTCAAACCGAACCTGAAAAACAACGAATGTGAGTTCCGTTTGATTGCCAGACACGGTGAACGTACGTCTGGGCGACACTGGTGCAGTTATCTCCCGCCTGCACCCGGTAATAATAGTAGCACCCGTTTAGCACCGTGCCCGGTGCGACAGCCGCTGGCGCAGTCAACCAGCCGGTCGGGTAGGGATACGGCGTGGGGGTGACCATCGGAGGAAGAGGTATACTCGTATAAATTGCGGTGCCGTTTACGAGTGGCGGGAGGGTTGGAGTTGCTGGTAGTGGTGGGTATGGTGCGACTACGTTGCAATGAGGTATCTGCGCTGCGACGATTGCACTCAATATGCACACTTACCGCAATAGTTGTAGCTTGATTGATTTTGACCTCAGCAAATGAGTCGATCGATTGAATGGGCACTCACTTGGCCCAGAGGTTAGTGCAGTCAGAGTTGACCTGTGGTTTTCGTCGTGCATCTATAACGACCTTCTGCAGGGTTCAGCTCACCTCTAGGTTTAATGATAGAAACTCCGAGAGAGTGATCGAGTCTACCAGATTTATTCAAACCGATGATGGGCCGAGCTAAGTCAATAATTGGGAACTTACTGTTCAAAACGACTTGATTGCAGATTGCCTTTTTGAACAAAAGATGAAGACAGACACGTCGCGGGATGATTGACACTTACGCCGGGGGGAACAAGGTACCAGGCGCCACAGTTTGACGTCGTACCATTCACAGTCGGGCCAGGGGGCGGGCTGATCGTAATCGTGAGTCGAAAGTGATTAAGAGCGAGTAGTGTCCATTTACACAATTGCGGTTGGGGTCGGCACCCCAACATATCCTCCAGTAACATTTGGGAATCCGCCATGAGGGCTAGACCACGATTTCAGTGAGTAGCTGGGACGCTGGATGGTATGTACCTAATGCAGATGTTTTGTCCGTATTGGTCGGCTATCTGCGTACACCCTTTGCCGAGCATAGGGTTGAAGCTGTGGAACGCATGAGCAAATACGAGACAGAGCTATATTGCCGACCACTTGCCTGATTAGCTGTGCGTCGGAAATGCTTTGATTGAAGTTGGCCAATGGTCCATTGTTCGCCGCGGTCACCACGTCGAGACAAGTCTGGTTTGGCATTGGGACGTATGTGGTGCATGCCTAGCAGATCGATGAGATCGAACACAATTAATCAAAAATCGAGTCGCGCGTACCTGAGGGATACATAGATTCGTCCCAGAGGGAATGTTGCAGTTTGCGAAATCGAAGCTTGGGTTATTTGAGACGACCTGGAGAGCCTCGCATCATTCCACGAAGTCGAGACTCAGACAAGATGCTTACATCGTACCAGGTGACAGAGTATTCATTCGCGATTGATGAACAGGTACTGTTCCACCTAGTGGTTATGTTCCGTCCTGAGATGTTGCACGTCGAGGATGCCGTCGCATTGGTCCCCACAGGCGTCGTGGTAGGACCAGGAGTGAATATCTTGGTTGGACTTCCCGGTGGATTGGTCACATTGTATATATCGTACGGACTGCCCAAAAAGATAAAGAAGAGCGTGTCTAGTAAAGAGAGTTAACATACGATCCACACTCATTCAACGCAACTTGAAGTGAAGCGTATCCAGAATACGAAAAAGTGAGAGGATTTGAAAGCGAGGCGTTCAGAGTACCCAGCACGCACGCCGTGCATAGTTCATTGAGTGGGTACGCTAAGACGCCTTTGGGCGAGAGTGCGCCATACGTCGGAGGTATCGTGTTGCAGTATTGACCCGACGTCCTAAGGATATATGTGAGCAAATATTCGAATACAGTCGTTGACGACTCACGGGTCCATCAAGCACTGAATGTTGTATGGCCCGAGGATAGAGTCAATGGCGAGCGTCGCTAAGAGTGGTTTGAGTCCTATGAGGGGAAGGTCGGATGGGCATACATACGAGGATAAGTTCTGTTGTTGGAGGTCGGCATTAAGTAGCCAACACAAGCAGATACGACGTTGGTCCTGTAGGATTGGAGAGATGCCGTACAGGATGCAGTACACATTGCGTCGAGACTTGTGGCATCAAAAGAAGGGTTGACTCTGTGAAGCGTTGGTGTCAGGATACTCGCGACACTGATACAGAAAAAGTAACATGCCCCATGAGTAAAATCGTGGGGCTACATTGAATGGTCGCCATGAGTGCATCAGTGCATGGAGGAGGAGGCGCCAACACGTCTGTAGGCAAGTTGGACGCAGAATAGATCGAAAAACCAACCGCTTCCGTATTGACCTTTGTTGTTCGCTCTGTAGACGCCGTTGGTGTTGCTATTCGTGGCGTGGCCGTCGCCGAAAGCAAGCTCGAAGCCGCCGGGGTAAGACATTGCAACTGTGATAGTGTTGCAGAGGTGGATAATAAGGTAGCATCTGTCGTGACGGAAGATGCTGAGGACGCCAGCGATGTCAAGTCTTTCAGCCTATGAGCCTGGGCCGCATAGTCCTGCACGACTTGCTCTCCGTGAATGGCGTTCTTTAGGGAGCGAGCCTTCCCGCCACCGACGCTCGCGAGGAGCGGAAAAATGAGCACCAGAGAGACCATGAGACGAAGCGATCCGCTTTCACCAACTGGGAGTCTCGACAATTCTCATTATCTAGTAGGTCCAATAGAAATGTGTCGTTCTTGCCAGAGAATGGCACTCCTCGGACTTCTGTCCTTCGTGCTTTTCACCCGGTTCTTGCATGACAATGAAGCTACTTGTTATTGGGATAGATGGGCTTGGCCGGGGCAGAGGTGCTGATCCGAGGACCTGCCGTACCGTGCGGCCCGTAGCCCAATATGTAACCACGCTTATCGTATAGCGAGTCGCGTGTGCATCACTGGGGTGCGTTGGCACGAAGTGTTTGTCACAGACATCATTCAGACTGCAACCAAGCACCGTGTGAATCGGAAAAAAGCAACTGACTGTCCACAAAGCAGGGACATAGAAACGCGAATCCACTTGGTGGCAGATCTCAGACAGGCCGCCCGCAGCGACCGAGTCCGAAATGCGCGTAGCCAGCGCCAAAGAATTGGCGGCTCCTGTGACTCCGCCACAATTGACTTGGCACTTCTGACCCAGACTTGATGCCTCCGAAGGGTCCTTCTCCACAATCCGCATTGAAGTGTCCTTGGTCGGATTGGCACACGATCCAACGCCTGGAGCCGAGGGTATCACCTGGATTCACTGAACAACGTGCTCCCAGTGAGCATCACTTTCTCTATCCGATCCCCGGAACGCATCGTCAAGTTTGCACGATGTTCAAACTTGCAAGTTCGGCAGACGTATTCCTCGCGATGTACATACCGGGAAGGGTCATGACACAATAGCCCCATGCAGGGGCTCTCTACAAATTGGCGTTGGGTGAATGAAGAGCCTGAAACCCGCACACCTGAATACTTCTCGTCCCCCATGCGCCGCTTGTGGGGGATTACTATCGCCTCCAGCCTACTACGTATGTTTTGTTGACGCAGATGTTGTTCCATGACGCTTGTCTCACGCAGCGTATTTCACCACTAGTAGCTCTGACTGGCGTTCAGCCAGTCCTCACTCAGTCGCATGTCACCGGTCCGCTGAACAACGCTACATCGCTCCCGGTTGGCTCGTGTACACCTACCATCCCGTGTTCTAACGTGAGTTGCTCATCATTAGTCCACTTCACCTCTTGTTAAAGTGGACTGCAGGGCGCTTGCTGCAATGGGGATAATGGCTTCTGTGGCTTCGGGCCCGAATACTGCACTCCCGTTTCGTCCGGCGGTAACTGTACCAGCAACTGCGATGCTCTAGCAGAATGTGGTCATTACGCTCCGCCGGCCAATAGAACATGCCCTCTTGTAAGTAGATCCTTCAAGTTATCTCGCACTTCGCTGACTACATATAAGAACGTCTGCTGCAGCCAGGTACAGTCGGATTTCCTGTTCCCGCTCCCAGTTCTGAATTGTGTTATAGTATGGCTTTTGTGGAACGACGGGCGAGTGCCTGATATACGAGTTCTCCTCGCTGTGCTGATTTATGGGCCTTCACTTCTCAGCGGAATTTTGTAGTGCAGGATGTCAATCTAACTGCGGAAATCCTCACGTTCAAACCTGTGGTCAGTTCACTTACCTTGCAGTCCAGGAATTGCCACGATTGCTCATCTTCCATTTAGGTCCGGAGACGAATTTTGCCTTAGGTCGCAGAGTAGGCTATTACAATGGCGCAGCGGCTTCCCGGTATGATTATGCCATTTACTGATGCTCACCTTTGTTGAGAACGAACAGGAGTTGCATGGTCTTCCCTCCAGAACAAATATACACAGAAGACCTCACACATGTGAACTTCGCGTTCGCATACATTTCTGAGTACGTATGGTCATCGTTACTCCATAGCCACATGGATTTTATACTGCGTGCTAGTTCGTTCCAGGTGGTCGAAGCAAACCCAGGGGATAGCCAATTATGGCAAAGGACGACAAACCTCAAGGGACAAAATCCGGCCCTCAAAGTGTTTCTCTCTATCGGTGAGTCAAACCGTCACGCGAACCCCCGAACTTAAACTCAATTCCTTTGAAAGGTGGCTGGAGCTTCAATGTACGCGCACAATATGCCGTTTCATGATGATCTCATTTCTCACCCCTGACGTCCAGGACCCGCCGACATCCACCATTTTTTCGCGACTGGTAGCTTCTACGACCAACACGAAAACCTTCATCGCCTCCGTGTTATCCGTCATGGAGGCCTATGCATTCGATGTAAGTGATCTCATCGATCCCCGGCAAAGTTGTTCATACCATTTTCACCAGGGTATTGACATTGATTGGGAGGTACGTACCGCTTTCCATAATCAATCGAGGCTAAAGAGTCAATAATATTAGTACCCTGGAGCATACGATCGCGGTGGCGGACCTGCAGACAAGGAAGGCTATGTTACATTCATGGCAGATGTAAAGGTGACTTATTCTTCCATTCTATTACATCAGCTAACTTTGGATGACAGGCTGCATTCAGTAGTGAAGGATATGGTCTTTCATTGTAAATACTGATTCTCTCCTCTGAGTGTCTTCTGAAGCTTTTCATTCGCATAGCACGGCACCATCTTCATATTGGTATCTTCAGCACTTTGACCTTCCTGGTTTACTCAAAAGCGCAGATTGGGTGAATGTTATGTATGTGGTAGTTGTGACCTAGTCATGAATTGCTTATTCGATCGCTGATAGGACTTATGATCTTCACGGTGTGTGGGATGGAATTGATCCCTACATTGGGTTAGTTACAGCCCGTACAATAAATGAAAGAAATTTACTGAATGTTTACGCAGATACGTCCTCGATGCACATGCAAACTTAACCGAGATCGCCGAGGCTTTCGACTTGTATTGGAGGGCAGGCGTCGACCCCTCCCAAGTAGTAAGTGTATAATGAACTTTCCAGGTCTTATAATGAATGCGTCCGGAAGAATATCGGTTTCGCGTTTTATGGCCGCTCCTTCACGCTCGCATCTCCAGCCTGCTGGGATCCTGGCTGTCAATGGGTATGCTCAACTTCCTTGGATGCTAAAGCAAACTCTGACATGGAACACATGACCACTGTAGGTCAGTGGTGGAAATCAAGGACCATGCAGCGCCTCATCCGGAATCCTGATGTGGTCCGAAATTGAAGGTGTTCTCAACACCAACAGCGATACTCTCTCTGTGCTCGACCCGGTCGCTGCAGTAAACTACATGAGATGGGATACGTGAGTGCCATTCCCTCCTCGAACTAAGTGTTATCACGCATCATCCCGAGGCCACAGGGACCAGTGGGTTAGCTACGATAATGCAGAGACGTTTGGAATGAAAATCAACTAGTAAGTTATACTCGTCGCGAACACGGAATAGGAAT
>JBBPMA010000034.1:0-71679 GCA_038090075.1 Xanthoconium purpureum
CGGCCATATGGGTTTTGCGTCATGACCGCCGTCACAAACACGTGTACTCAACGTTGACTGCATGCCTCCCGTTTTCCGCCATTATGTATGTATGCAGCACGTACACATGTCCGCTTCATAGCCTCACTGCATCAGCACAACGTGGCCCGCACGCCGTCATCATCAGGGCAAGATCGAGTAGGTTTTATCTAAATCGCACCCAACGGCGACGGCCACGCGTTCAGAACCGATTCATTCATTCAATACGCACTGACATTTACTCGTTCTGTCAAATCCGTCGTACGTACTGTGTCACTTCACTGACACGTTCCGAACTTTCGAACCCTGCCGGGTAACCCAAACCCAACTTCCGCGTTCTCCTGCAACCTTCTCAAAGCCCCTGGTGGACTGATCATTGAACCGATGCCAACGTTGTGCCGAACCTAACCAAAAACTACCGCGGGCCCGTCGTAAGCGTAACCAAATTGACAATGGACATCCATCGTTTCCATTCCGAAATTTCGAACCCTGCCAGGTAACGCGAACCCAACTTCCGCGTTCTCCTGAAACCTTCTCGAAGCCCGAGCCCCTTGGACTGATCATGGAAACCGATGCCAACCATGGTGCTAAATCTAACCAAAAAACGCCGCCACCGCAGCCCGTCGTAAGCGTAACCAGTTTGACAATTGTTTCCATTCCGTTCACGCACGTTGCCATTCTTGTGGCTGCTTGCCAACGGTAACAATTTCGAATGACGAGAACCCACGGACGTCAACGGTGTATGTACTGTCGACATACGATTGGACCCGCGTCCTGCGGTTCCGGACCAGCGATGACATGAGACACGTCACGGAGAGTCAGCGTCAGAATCATGACCGCGGATCGCCACCTATACCATGCTGTGCCTTTGTGAAGAACTTTGCAGTGGCCTTGTCATGATTTCATCATCCTCCATGGCTATGGTGAAGATTGGCCATCATGGTGGATGGACCAATTAGGAACGTGTCGGCAGTTGGATAGGCCGCCGGCCATCTAAATCAGATCGCCGCCTTTGAAGGAGCACTCACCGATCAGAAAACTCAATGTCCATATGCTCACACATATGATCCGCCCAACGTACTGAACACAGGGTCCGAGCAATGGAGGCAAAGTATGGAAGCAAAATTCCAAAATGTCATCAAATGTCATTCAAGTCTATCATTCGTAACCAAATCATGTACCAAAGTCGTAGCATGCAGAGAACTACAAATCTGCAAACCAAGTGATCGTAAATGGATCGTGCAAATGTGACGAGACAAGAAGGAAGAAGAAAAAGGGAAATGCAATGCTACAGAAATTGGATGCTGGACCGACAGCATGCTCTCCTGCGTGTGGAAGGTCAAAAGGCAATAAGTGACAGAAACCGGAACTAGATGTGGCTGAGGAATCCATCCAACAACCCAGACGAGAAGTGAAGTGGATAATGTACGGTACAGCAGAAAAAGAGGATTAACGCAAGGAGGAGCAGAGACAAAAGATGAGAGAGACGGAGCACCGGAGACGAGAGGGACAAGGAACAGCGAGACGAGGGAGGTAGAGAGACGAAAGAGACCCGAGACTAGAGAGACGTAGTAAGCAAATCAAAACGAGACTGAAGATAGCAATAAGAGAGATATTAGGATACTAGTCCGGAGACTGCTGGACTGAAATCCGAAAGGAAACCAAGAAATCTATGTGCAGATGCGATGGTATCAAGCCGCGTTGGAACCCGATGAACGGGAGCGGGTGGCGGGCGTTGCATATGGGTAGTTAATCGGTTTGCCGTTGGGGGGACTGTAGGCAACATCAGGATTGGGCATCCAGCGTTCATGGATCACTTCTCTATCCGATTCATCGGAATAAGAGCGAATGATTTTTTTGGGAGAGGTAGTGGAGAAGGACATGTTTCGAGGTTTGGAGGGTGGCACCGGGGAGGTCGGACGGAGGTTAGAGGAGCGGAGGGGTGTCTCGTGACGGACAGCAGGGGTCATGGTTCGTGCAGGTGTGACTGGTCTGGAGCCTGGAGAGACGGATGCGCTGCGCATGTGATGAGAAGCAAAGCGTGACACTGGCGTAGGAGTGGATGGAGGCATAGGGGGCATAGGGGGAGCAACACCGTATACCGAGGCACCAGACGAAGATACGGACTGACGACGACCCTCACTAAGCATGGAGGGGGCGGCAGAAGAGGAACGCGTAGGTGAAATGGAGCGCGTTGCGGATTTGAGCGTCATGCGACTAATCTCTGCGCGCAGAGTATGGCATTCTTGTACTTTTTGGGTATAAAGGGTTTGCTATGAGTCAAGGTCAGAAATTTTTTTTTTACCCGTTGAATGAGGACCATTTACCTGTCTATAGAAAGGTCAGAAGCTGCAACGGCAGAATAGAATGAATACGTACTGTTTAAGCTCAGCTTCCAACTTTGTCATGGTTAGTTCCATGTCGTCCAGCTTCCCTTTGAGAGTGACCTCAACGGATTTGGCCATTTTCGTTGCTTCGGAATGAGCGAAGTGATTCACAAGGATGGCTCTGAGCAGCGCAGCACTCAGCGTGAGAGCAGAAACCTGTGCTACGAGTCAGAAAAAAAAGTGCGCGCAGTAGGGTCGAGGGCGAACCTGGTCATCTCGTTGTTTTTCGTCATGTGTCAGCCACTCCTGGAGTTCTTGGTGGAGAGTGGAGACTTCCTCGACTGAGCATTTTTTAGCGGCCACCGCGGCGACCTTGTCCTCGAGACGGCGAGCCTCGGCACGCGTACGCGAGAAGCCGGGCTCGACAATCGGGAAGCGAGGTGTATGGCGGGTGGAATTATCTAGGGCCTCGTGCGTGCCACCCCGCCGCCTTGGGGTGGCATATCCGCTCGCAGAAAAGTCGATGCGGATAAGACGGACATCGTCACTGGTGAACTGTTCACGGCAGAAAGGACAGACGGGTTTGAGGCGGGGCAGCGTCTTTTCTACTATTTTGTGGCAACAGGTTGAGCACAGGACATGGCCTAGGATGGGAGAGGTCAGAAAAATTTTCATGGGGAGGCGATTAGTAGCTACCGCAGGGAATGGAGTGGGGGATGCAATGCGGGCCGTACTCTTCTGCGCATACGTCGCAGACGGAACCAGGACTAAGCGTCAGCATGAGGGTCAAGACGATGAAACCCTTGCCAGGTTTGCTACTGAAATTTGAAGAATGACAAGGGATATCGCTCGACGGGATGGTGGAGGATAAATAGCATGAGACGGAAAATTCGAGAGTCTGACCAAACTTTATTCAATCAAAGTTGGGGCTGACCAAACAATGGCAGTACATACAATATTTACATTTACATCTCCGAGCCAGATTCATAATCTCTTCTGTCATCCTCGTGCTCAGAAAATGCGGCAGCTGCTCAACGTTCTAGATCTATCTAGTTGTCTTTCTGAACCTCTATCTTTATTTTTTGATTTCTTGTTTCCCTTTTTCTTTTTGTTGTGCTATTTCGGGCCTGGGTTTAGGGCGTCCGCCCGCACAGCCCGGGTTCCCGCCGCCAAGCGCTGCCGCGTGTTTTCTTCGGCGCGCTGTTTGATGCCAACGCGGCCTCTTCTCACGCCCGCCGACTCGACCGTCTGCGCAGTATTACTCAGAGTTGACTACGTTCTAGAATAAAGGCGATCGTTATCGATAATCCGATGGCACGTTCAAGTGCACCCCCAAAGTTTGTCAGTGTTCGATGATAGGCCAGCAAGATCTATACGGACCCACTACTGCCTGGCAGTTTTATTTCTAGCACGGTAACCATTTCCGTTCCTTCGAGACATCTGGACAGCCTGCCACTCAAAGCCGTGCCTGACACCTGCTACAATGCTCCCGCAGCCAAACTTGCCAACTGACGATGCTCTGTGGCCGGTGGATTCGGTGATATGGTTTATCTCTTCATACTGCCTATCGCAAGACCTCGCGACATCGACGATCCAACACTGCCCACTCTATCTCTCGCGAGGATCGCCCCTTCTTGGACTCATACTTACGAGACAGACGTCTGCCGTTTTACTCTCATCTGTCCTCTTTTTATCACATATTCTCCCATAGATGAATCGATGAAGGCGTGGCAGAATCGTGGATCACTGCCACCTGTCATCTTCACCACTTCAGGGGTTCGACCATACACGAGGCTCGTGTGATGTGGTCCACAGACCAGGAAAAACCTTGTCCACAAACTTTGTATCAACAGCTTCCCCGCAACACGCCCTTTTCATTTACAGCCATCCTGCCATATCATGTCTGATGGATCTCGAGGCCTTCAATAGAGTACATACACATACACGGATATCACTCTACAACCAATCGAATGCCGAATCCTAATCTGTCTACAAACGTCCCCGATTCGAGAACTAGAACCACCGGTGGCGCGATACGCTTCCACCCGTAACTTCTAGTGTCCGATAGCACGGAATCCAGTAGCACTATCAACTCCGAATGATATCCTCGATCTCGAGTTGTACACGCACACTTGCCGCCTTGCCTTCAGGGGTCTGTCCTCCCAGCACGGCCTCACTCTTGCCCCCGATACCTACAGTGGCAGCCTCATACAGGAGCTCAAGCAGCTTGATCCACTGCTTCCCCCATATGTTCTTCGCCTCCATTCCACCCACATCGAGCGCAGCTGCGGATTTCGATCAGTCACCAACACCGTCCAACACCGTAGTCGCAAGTCTGTGCATACCATACAACAGTTGCGCGGCAACCGCGGTGGAGAGCAACCGCTCATCGTTCATCATCCTAGCGAAATAAGTCCAATACCTCGGTAATCGGTACATGCTGTCGAGCGGTTTCGCAACCGGGGCGGCCATGACGAGGAAGTACACGCGCATCATGCCAGAGACGCGTGTCACATAATCTCCCATCGACTCTTGCTCACTGTTATTCACACGGTATCCCCTCGCTTTCGCGAAGGTTACCTCATCCCATTTGAGACCACCCACGTCGGTCGACGGTATGACACTAGGCACCGGCCATCCGCCGGATCGTTGCACGAGCTTCGCGAAGAAGACATCTGAGAAGGCGGGCAGCCTCTCTAAAAGGTTCGCGGTGACGAGCGCGAGAGGGATGGCGCTCTTCTTCTCCGCGGTCACTTCCGTCTCCGCCTGTAGCAATATTGCCTTTGCTAAAGAGGAAAGCGAGGCTAGATACAAAGGCTGCGAGCGAGTTTGCTGTGGATAGACGAGTTCGAAAATTTGGTTGGTCTAGTGAGAAAGTTCGTAAGCAACACTCTACAATGCAAGAAATGCCCTCACTATCCGCGAGATAGTGGCTTGGTCCTGTGTGAGTTGTCCTATCTTGGGAGTTATTTGTCTACGAATGGCATTCCATTGCGGCTTCAACTCCTTGTCCCCCTTGATGGTTTTCATTGGACCGGCTTTAAGGTTCTACGACATTTCCTCTTAGATTCCGCAGTAATGTCCGTCGAGGTTATCGCTTACCTGGAGCGTCCGACGGGCATGAACCCAGTCCTCCTCGGGAAGAGTGATCCCCAGCATATTTCTCCTTTTTTCCGCCGCTGCCAGTGATGCACGTTTTTCCCGCTCGGCCTCATCCCTGGCTCTTTGGGCTGCTTCTTCGGCCTCTTTCTGCTTCCGTCTTTGTTCTTCCTCCTGGCGCTTCTTTTCTTCCTCGGCCAATCGTCTCTCCTCCTCCAATCTTCTCTGTCGCTCCTCCTCCTCACGTTTCTTCCTCTCTGCCTCCAACTTTTTTCGATAGTTTTCCTCCTCTATGCATATGACTCGTTCTATGCGTTCCTGTTGTGCCCTTTCTTGTTCGTTCCATTGTACCCTGAGTTGGTTTAGTTCTGACTGCTGCTTCAACTTGAGTGCCGACAACAACTTTTGCACTTCTGCGAGCTGTTGATCGTGTTTCGCCGCGAGCATCTGCAAGTCATGATCTCTCCGCCGCGCACGCTGTTCATGCGTCTCGAGAAGTGTTTCGGCTTGTTCTTTACGTGCTGTGCGCTGCCGGGTTCATTATGAGGCGTGGCATGCTGGTGAGCGCGAGGAACACGCACCAATGCGTCTTTACGCGTCCGCTTCTCCCACTCTTCATAAGGGTCGTGGTGGCGCGTGCGTAGTCGAATGGCAGCGAGCGTTTCCTCGACGTGTCGTCGTTCCGCAGGACTACGCGGTTCTCGTTTCGGGCTGTGTCGCGCACCGGACAGTGAGGATTATGCGTGGGGTGGAACGAAAGTGACTCACGAAGGGGTTATGACGGGTGGTTCTTCATCCGAATCGAAACAGACCGAGTCGGAGAGAGAAGAGGGTGAACTTGGGGTACGCTCGGCATCGCTGACGGGCTCTTCTGGTTCGCTCTCAGAGTCTGAGGGGATACCATAGCCAGAAGTCCGTCGGGTATAGCTAGAAGGTCGTGAGTGATAGAAAGGAACGCGACGGGGATGGGACGCTCACCGACGTACAGGGGACGGCGACGGTGATCTTGGTAGACCGTAGCGCATCGCGATACTGGTTAGAAAGCAAGGGGCGGTCAGAAACACGAGCAGCGCGAAAAGGCGGAGTTTGGCACCTAAAATTGCCATATTTGGTGTACTTTGTGACCCTGTTTTGCACCAATGTTCCGCGCGGGCTGTGGAAAGCCCCGCGCCGACCTTTCGACCGTTTGGCTTGTGTCGTTGTTATAAGGTGTGTCACTTATGCACCAGCTGCATGTAGTACGCATGGCCAGATTAAGGAACCGGCAGAACACTCGTACTTCTTGTTCTCTTTGGGTTTTAACTTCAAGGTCATCTCGGACCCCTGTTATAGATTTACAGTGTGGCTGTATCAGCGCCAATGCTGTTACCTCGAGGTCGTTTTGAACCAGGTGACGGTAGGTCAGCCCACCATATTGTCAAAGATCACGAGTACATCATCGTGCATAGTGAGTGAAGTACCCAAAGTGTCGTCTGCTCAACACGGTTCAGAGGGAACGAACAGCGCTTTGAACGAGTTGCTCATTTGCCAGATACCTGCGAACAAAAACCAAACGGCGTGGCAAAATGTCATAGGAAACCAAATGGCAGGTCAGCAGTCAATCTCGAGGTACGATGGTCCGGTCGACACCGTTTGACGTCACGCGGTGCGACAGAATCTGGCACGTACATGTTAGTTCACATGGATGCGATGGAGTCTCCTGCTGAACCCTTAGCACACAGTACACTCTCCGGACCGCTGCAGTCAAATGGGAAAAGTTTGTCCGTCTCCGGGGATCGTCACCTCGGCTACACCACTTTCCTTCGCGACCTGAACCAATGTCTGACACAGTTCCACACTACCTCCACATTTCGAAGTCTAAACATCAAACCGGCCGCGGCGAAGGCCAATCGTGTGGGTATAAAACCATGCACCTGGGAGGCGTGACGATGAAACACTCTCGAACCACTTCTCCTCTCGCACGCTCAACGACCGTCGACGATAGTCAAGTTTACCATTCTCGCTGGCGGTTTTACCGTCCGTATCGCATCCTACGTATTTAAATAATACCGATGACCACACGCTGACCTAACGAACAAGAGCACGATACTATAGTATGTGCAATCGTTTGCGCGTCTCCCCTGGTTATTTACAAGCATTAACCGGTTTAAGAGTACTTGAGTAGTAACATTTGGGTTTTCGCTCGTACGCTAATTTGCTTGCACCGTACAGTCGTTTCGAGATCGAGCGCTCGCTCTCTACCCTCACTGTGTTATTTCCTGCCCAAGTGCTCACCTTCCGCCCTCAATGATTCCAAGCCCAAGCGCTCGCTCTGCACCCCCACTATGTTGCTTCTAGTCCGAGCGCTCGCCTTGCATCTCCACCATGTCGTTGGAGCCCAGTCGCTCGTCGAGTCGTTCCCCACCGCCGCCTTGTTGTTTCCAACCTGACCACTCGGTCCCCCCAGGAAATATGTTCATAGATGTGTAATTATCATGTGTACATGCGATATCGTAGATACCATCTTAAATGATTGAAATCCGAATTGAGCCGCGTAAAGACTTGCTGGTAATCGGAAGGACATGTAACTCTCAAATTTCCAACATTCTCAAGTTCAGCTCAGTGCTGAGATCCGAGTCTTTGTGCCTTCTCTTATATTTTCTATTGTATCTAGTCCTATGACAGCGTGAACTAACTAGAGGTAGATTTATAGAGTGTGGGCAACAACGACATAATGGACATCACACTGGAGGACGGCTCGGACTGGGGAAGAAGAAAAGTCCGAGCAGTAATTTGAAGTAAACAAGTCATCATGAGGTCATCACATCAAGCATACAACAAACCGGTCACTATACAAACTACGAGAAAGGCACATGTCATGTCAACAAACGCAATGGATCATTGCCGTTTACGCGATGGGCTGGTAAAACATGTCGAGAACTAGGCCAAAATTATCGGTGAATTGAATCGCTTCACGGGCGAAAAACTCACCAATATCATTCGCAGAGGGAGTGTATTCGGTGTCGGGAATGAGCTGGTATTGTTCACCGGTAGCGGGATCAGTGGCAAGCACGGTCTTGCTAATGTATCCGGGAATCTCGTTTTGAGACACGCCCATCTGCCGGAGAGCTTCGACCATTGAGTCCGCTACGCAGGTGCAAGTCAGAAAATCAGCATCCTAAATAAATGGCGTGAGGAGTACATACGTATGGAAGCCACAACGTGACGGCCTTCATATTCATCCGTCGAACGGCCGAAGAGTTCCTCTCCCTCAGTGTCGCGCCTGATGGCGATGCCAGTGTTTGCAATATTGAGGAAGTTAAAGGTAAAATCGAGGAGACGCTTGGACAACGCTACGTGAATTATTGGGATAGTTTCATGGTGAGTGGAAGCATTGACTACTAGCAAGATGCTCACCTGTCGAACGTTTGGAGAGGTCATTCACAGGAGGGAGGGAAGTGACAACTAGGTTGTATTCTTCGTTACGCTTGGAGAACACCTCTCCCTCAACGTCGCGCTTGATTGAGATGGCAGTATTTGCGATATTGATGAGGTTAAAGGTAAAATTAAGGAGGCGCTTGGACAACGCTACGTGAATTGTTAGGATAGTTTCGTGGTGAGTGGAAGCATCGACGATAACAAAATGCTCACCTCTCTCTGTTGGCGCAGAAAAAGCAGTCGTGAAAAGGGCAGCGATAAGGACGAGGGGTGCAAAGGAGAACTTCATCTTCACAAGAGCCTTAGCGGAGAGTGCGTGTAAGAGCGAACGAGGTCACTGAGGTTACAGGGTACATTTCCGACCCTTATATGCCATTCTCCAGCGGAATCAACCGAGAATCCAGACCTTTTCGACGCGCGGTCATGAACTGCAAAAGTGTTCTATGTCTGGACGGAGACACACGCATCATAATTTTGGGGTTAGCCTGTAGACAGCTACACACGAAAAGGTATCTTGTGAACGTCGCTTATTGACAGATGACGGTAAAAAAACGATGTCGAACCGCATGATAATGCCGTTTAGACGGCATTTTCTGGGAATTTGGCGGATGAAGAGCGGTGCCTTTGGATTTCGCTGACATGCGTGTTACGGGCCCATCAAGCTTCCGTATTTCCTGCGACTGCCGAAGAAGTCGAACCTCGCTTCCAGCAGGATATGGATAAGTTGTGACAGGTTGCTCGGATGGTCCTCAGACCACGAATTGAATGTTTGAACCATAACTTACCCGGACTTGCACCTACTCCCACGCATGCATGACGAAGAATCTGATCGAAATCGTGATTTGTGAGTAGCAAGGCTGGCTTGACGATAGCCCGGGAATGGTAAGAGTCTAATGAAGAATAACTTACCATGTAAAAGATACATCCATCCGCGTAGAATCTGTCGCAAAGGCTCACAAGGTGCGTTGACTCGACGCGTTATCCGGGGTTTGGAACAATCCCCGTTTTACAGTGATCTGTGGCGACCTACTGGGTCCCATTAACAACTAGTCTGTCTGTGTCTTCAGACACACTTTCCGTTTTCCACTCGTAATCGCATGTGGGGTTTTGTATTAGTAAGAAGTTGGCAGTGCTTGCAGTCGAGTTTTCGGTCATTCCTGGACGCGTTTAGGGTCAGGCTTGTAGATGGGTGGGAAGATGGTCGTGCGAAGGGCGCCTGGCGAGCTGGAGGCCAAGGGATTGGGCAAGTGCAAGTAACACCATCGAGCCTGACTCAGCGTATTCGAGCGCACGTGCTCATCTCGCACCTCAATCTAGCCCTTGTACCAAGATGTTCTGGGTAGGGCGACATACTTGGCAAGTCCCCAGCTTGCCTTCAGATTGCGAGCCCTCGACGGACCCCTTGGCATGACCAAATTCTCCTCGGTCCTTCGGGGGCCATAACCGAGGTACACATGCACCCCGACGAAGCTGGCTTGACGGCAAGTTATGTACAATTTTAGAACGCCCCCGTCACGGCGTTCCGATATCTAAACGAGACGCTCGCTCCGAGTGCAAACACCCGCAACCTAGGAACTCAGACTCATAGCAAGTCGTCGAGTGAGTCATCCCATTGGCCAGGCTCGGACACGTAGACGATGTGTTCATTTTGACGAGACTGGGTTTTGCGGTATATATAGGTTCTCTACGCGGCAAACGTTTTGCCATATCCCGATGGGAATGGTGTGTTCGCACTCCACTCTTCTCGGCAACGTAAAGCTTGAGAACGTGGTAGAGACAACAGATTAAGTTATGTTGGCACAACCAACAAGACCCATGTAACCAGCGCGGATATGTAGAAAATTTCCACTGGTTCTCACATAATAGTGTGTTCCATATGGATGTAATGCTTCTGATTTTGGCTAGGACCATTGAAGCGTCAAATATCATGGCCAGCGTACGACGGCGGTACGTAAGGACCTTATCAATACTCATCTTGTGGATGATGACACCATATTCCAGATCTCAAACTCCTTTCCAGCAGCATGAGAATGAGCCTCTGTTCACGTAAACGCAGTGGGTGTCGCAAAATTCATCCCAAAGCATCCCAATCAGACCTACACACAAACTGTCGGGGCCGTTGTTGCAGATCACCTCGAACCCAGATGAGTTGACGTGTGTTCCATGCGCGCCCGTCATCTCCGAGTACCATACCCAACGCCTTACACCACGCCCCATGTTGCATGCCGTGTCCCAACGTTTCCCATTATGTTTTAATGCAGCGCGTTGCATAAAGACGCCGCCTGCCCGTCCAAATGCTGTCCGTCACTTTCCCAGCACCGCTCAATCCTATCCCAACGGTGCCTATCATGCCCTAACGCTCCCGGTGATGTTCGGACACTATCCATCATCCCTGGCAGCTTCGCCGAAATGCCTCTCGTCACATCTCGATTTTCGGCATGCGCCATAACACCCTGCATTCACCTCGGGGTATTTCCGCCATTACCTTACCATCCGCTTTCGCATGCATGCGAGATGCAGTTACTTGATCGCTTTGCTGAGACTCTTCAAAGGTTTTTCTACATGAAGTTGTTGGAGTCAGCAACCGCGCGCGCAGCCTCGTCGTCATCGGACCGACCAAATCACCGACGCGCATGCGGCGTACGTCCGTTTCATTCTTCGCGTATGTTTTTTTATCGCGATGACAAATTCCGCGTCCGGCAAGAGGTCGTCCGAGCGCGCGCAGAACATGTTCCTTCGATACGAAGTTGATTGTCTTTGTGTTGGTCATCTCGGATCTGGCTTTTGGATGACAAGATGCGTTGAGATACCTCTATTATTGCTGCAACTTGATCAATGATGGCGATACAGGGCTCGAAGTACACACATACCGGGGACGCCGGTGTCAGCGTGTCCTAAAAATTGGCGTCCGGTCAGTGCCCTCACGAATTGTCATGCGATGCGAATGGCTCAATAGTACGGCCAGCAGGTCAAGGGGTGCCAGCATGTCGCCAACAAATTACGACCCTCTTCGGAGGCATTGACACCCTGCCAAATCGATCGGTCGAGGGGGACCGCACACCAACACAAGCGATCGCAAATGTCTTTCTTGCCCACCACGCGACATCAGGGGTGTGTCTGGGAAAATGCGCTCACCAGTGAGTTGGACTGAGTCTGTCCATCATGGATCGGGCCCTTTAGAGTTGTAGGAACGACTATCCTCCTACATAAGGGGCTGCCCAGGGAGAGACTAGATTGGGCGTGGCGGCGACAGCGTACCTTTGATTATATGCTGATCCTACTACACTCTGATGATCAAGGTCAACCAACGCGTTGTTTCATCCTGCACCCCAACGCTTTCCCTGGTCCCCAGCTTGACACCGTTAACGTTGGTTTGTAGTCTGGGATACAACAGCCAATTTTATAATCTTGTGATGTCACGTGCTAGCAAACGCTTTGGATCTTACCAGCTGGATACAGTATGCAGGACTTGGCTCAGGAACCACAGGGCTTTCCCTCCAGGAACAGTCGTGCTTCTCGTGCTTCTTGTTCTCTTTGGGTTTCAACTTCCTGAGGTGCCATGTCTAGTGAGCCATCATGGGTACATCTCAATTGTTCTCACGGTGCTTCACCGAACACCAATAACGTTGCCATCTCGACGTCGTTTTGAACCAAGTAACGGTATGTCAACACCAAAGACCAGCAGCATAGTGGAGTAGAGTAGATCTGTCTTGGATGGTGAGTAAAGTACTCGGAGTATAGTCAGGTATTGACACCTTAACGCAGTTCAGGGGGAGCGAGCTGGCTATCGCATCGAATAGGTCTGCTTCAACGCTTAATTTGCCCATGGTCAGATACGAACAGAAATCAAATGGCATAGCAGCCTGAGGACAAATGACAATCCAGTAGTCGATCTCGAGGCACGATGATCCGGTCGACACCGTTTGACGTCACTCGGCGCGACAGCTTGGCCTCGTCTGACATGTACATGTGTACCGGATTTTCGTTCACATGGATGCGGTGGAGACCTGCTGAACACCTTGACAGGCAGTACACTGTCCGGGCCACTGGGGTCAAATCGGAACAGTTCTTATCCGTCTCCGAAGATCGGCTATACCACTTTCCTTCGCGGCCTGGACCATCTGACAGAGTTCCACACTACCCCCACATTTCGAAGTCCAGACATCAAACAGGCCGCGGTGATGGTCATTCGTGCGGATACGGGACCATGCACCCGGCAGATGCGAGGATGAAACGCTCTCAAACCACTTTTCCTCTCGTATGCCCAGACGACCGTTGACGATGGTCAAGTTTACCATTCTCGCTGGTGGTTTTACTGCCTATATCGCATCCTACGTCTTCAATACGGATGACCACAAGCTGACCTACCTTGGTCAACACGAGACGGGCGCCAACTCGTCGTGGATCATTTCTCACCCAAAGAACAAGAGCATATTGTAGTATGTGTCTCGTCTGTCTGTCCCCTGTAATTTGACCCGAGTGCGTTCGTCTAGTGTGGCCAACGAAAACTCCCCAAATGGAGCCATACAATCGTTTACCGTGCACCACGAGGGCAAAATCTCTCTGGTGGATACATTCAGCTCTGGGGGAAACAGACCCCCATATTGCGGTGGCTTGTCCACAGGTCAAGTTGCAGTCGTTAACGTACGTGACGTGTCCTTCGCGACCTTCCGTGGCCGCTCTATTGATCATTGTACAGTATAACTCTGGTACTGCGCGAGTCGTCCCCACCAAGGAAGACCACTTGCATTTCTCCAATAACTCAAATGTCTGGACGTTCCCTGTCCCCACCACCGGTACCCAGGGTGCCTCGGAACCGCACATGACCTATCAATATGGCAGTGAGGTCTTTATTCCAGACAAGGTCAGCTAGCCCAAGTGTATCAATTCGCTATCTCATCCATGCATAGGGCAACGACAAGATTTGGCGACTCGGCGAGGTGGATGGTAACCCTGGCCACTATGTCGTCCACGGTGAAATCCAACATCCCATCGGCAGCGGACCTCGCCACATCCATATCAGAGGTACGCCATCCTCCTACTTTGTCTCGTAAGCTCTTCGTGTTGACCTTGTCTCAGATAACATGTTGTATACCATCCATGAGTTGTCAAGCACCTTGACCCTCCAGGAGGTCCCCTCCTACCCCAACGGCACTTCTCGCATTCTTTCGAGCGCTTCCGTCGTTCCATCCGACCAACCTGCAGGCTCCGCATTCGCCGCTGCTGAGATTCTCATCCCCGAACCGACTGAAAAGTATCCCACCCCTTACATTTACGCATCAAATCGCAACACTGGCGTGCAGGACCCTCGAGGAGACACCATTGCCATCTTTGAGACCGTCGACAACAAACTCGTTTGGCGTAATGAAGTATATACCGGTCTCGATCAGATTCGTGGGATGATGTCCGGCGAGCAAGCAGGCCATGGTGGTGAGGCATATATTGTTGCCGCTGGGTTCGCGGGCACCGCTGGGATGAAGGTGTTCAAGAGGACAGAGGGTGGTGCCAATCTAGAGGAGGTTGCGGTAAACACTGCCCTCCCAACTCGATCAACCTTTGTTTGGCTGAACCAACACCAAGTCCTGCGCTAGGTCGCTGCTATATGAACCATTTAGTCTGTAAATAACTTTCGTTCATGAGAGCTGGAAATTGTGTTCGACAATTTATCTATAAAACAAGATTAGCAATCCACGCTGCCAGAGTCAGTGCCTCCGAGGAGAGTCGTGACCTGGTTGGATTTGCTAGCATACACCTTACCCAGTGTGGACTCCTGACTCTCGACACGTACACATTCAAACATCAAAGTTCGCGATGAATCTCAACTATGCTAACGGGGTTGCACAAAGGAAGATGTTTTCAACCTGTGCAAGACATAATTGTGCAGCCGCTCAGTTGCTGGCACATGGTCCATTGGACCCACGAACTTCAAGTTGTTCTACCCGAGCTTCCACGTGAGAACCGGTTGAAAAGTTCTATCTGCTCGTCCTTGCTCATTCCCATGCGTCCCCTCCAGAGCGATGGACACATGGGCGTCTCCTCTGGTTGCATAGGTCTTGTCGGTCGTACCAATATAGCATCTATCATCTCTACAACATTCTCAGGCGTTACGCTACCGAACCTGTCCAGCACGGTTAATAAAATACCCGCTGAGAAAAGTGGAGCGCAGACACACCATTCGCCATGGGGATACACCAAAACGTTCGCGGCGTATCTATGTCGCAGAGCTCAGTCTCGTCGCTATGAACACGTCGGTGCCGTGTCCGAGCCTACTCACTTGTGCCCACCCACATGAGCGACCTCTGCGAGCTTGATGCGCGTGCTAGGGTCGGATGCGTCGCGCTGCCACCGCTTGTCCAGCTCAGCACGAATAGCACGTGCGACTGCCCCGCCCCTATCACCACATCGACAGTCCCGCGCGCCGTGTGTGCACACGTAGAGGTGGACGTCGTCGGAAGGTGACGTCGGCCCAGGCTCGACGTGCGCTCGCAACGCCACCGCGACGTCCTCCACGTTCGCAAGCGACGCTGCCTCGATCTCCAACTTGCCTCGCGCGCTCGAAAACGCCGTCAGATGGTATGTAGGGGGGTGCTCTTCGCCTGGGGGGTGCGGGTATACGAGCTGAGACGGGGACCAGGCAAAGTTGACGGCGCCGCCCCATGGGGCGGTGGCGAGGAGGAGCTTACGCTGGACGGGGGTGATATACTTGGCGGGGTACGCGCTTGGGGGTTGGGTTGTGTGAAGAAAGACATAACAGTGGTGTGCAGGGACGGTTCCAGCGAGTTGGTCTGAGTTGGGGGCCGTGGAGAGAGCGCGTCCGCTGAGCTTGAAGTGGAGATTGCGGACGTTTGCATGAGCGAGTGTTCCGTGTAGGTTTCGCAGGAACATCAAGACGGGTGAAAGTTGAAACTCGCGAATGTTGCCATCAGTCAATACTTTTACGACCGATTCCGTACATAACTGACATTCTCCATCAGACTGTATATACCAAACCACTGTTAAATTGGGCTCGCCATTTACAATTCGTGACTTCAGCCAGTCTAGTCCTGCGTAGGGACTAGGGCTTGTGCGTGTTCAAGTAAGTTATGGTTCAAATTCGTGGTCTAGGAGCCATCCATAACTCACGCCTTGTGGCAGCGAAGGCAGGTATAACACCCTCTCAGGACCTCCGCGGGATCAGCGAAACCAAATCCGTCTTCGTTGCTCACCGGAACCAATCCGCACAGTCGTACGAGAACATCCAGGCAACCTGAACGACGTGTTACAGCATATCCTGCTGAAAGCAACGTTCAACTTATCGCAGGAGGTATTTCGAAGCTTGATGGTCCCGTAACACGCACGTCGGCGAACTCCAAGGTGCCGTTCTCCATCCGCCAAATTCCCAGAAAATGCCGTCCAAATGGCATTATTGCGTGGTTCTACATGGTTCGTTTACCGTCATTTGTCAATAAGTGACGTTTACAAGACACTTTTCGTGTGTAGCTGTCTGCAAGCCGACCCCAAAATCATGATCTGTGTGTCTTGTCCGGACATAGAACGCTTTTGCAGCTCATGACCACTCGTTGGAAGGGTTTGGATTCTCGGCTGATTCCGCTTGAAAACGGTATATAATGGTCAGCAATATGGCCTTGTAACCTCAGTGATCTCGTTCGCTCTTATACTCCCTCTCGACCAAGGCTTTTGTGAAGATGAAGTTCTCCTTTTCGCCCCTCGTTCTTCTTGCTGTCCTTTTCACATCCGCTTCTGCTGTCCCAACAGAGAGAGGTGAACATTTTGCTCTAGTCAATGCTTCCACTCAGCATGAACTTATCCACGTAGCGTTGTCCAAGCGTTACCTCGATTTTAGCTTCGTCTTCACGAATGGTCCAATCAGTATCAGAAGCGCAGAACCAGCCGTGGACTCATATCGCCTCAGCAAACGAGATGTGACCATCCGTTTGTTGCTCTCGGGTATAAATGCCGCCATTGCAATCAAGCGCGGCACCGAGAGAGAGGATTTCTCTAAGCGTAACGAAGAATACGGCCTAGCTGTCACTTCCCTCCCTCCCCTGAAGGACCTCTCCAGGCGTTCGTCGGATGAATATGAAGGTCGTCACGTCGTGGCCTCCATACGTATGTACTTCTTTCGCACCGTTTTTTAGGATACTAACCCTCTGACTTGCGCCTCTGTAGCGGACTCCATGGTTCAAGCTCTCCAACAGATGGGCGTATCCCAAAACGAGATACCCGAATACATCAGCAAGACCGTGCTTGCCACTGACCCCGCTACAGGCGAACAGTACAAGCTCACTCCCGACGCCGATTCCACACCCTCCGCGGATGATATTCGTAAGTTGTTTGCACGTGAAGTGATTCAATTGGCTGATAATTTTGGCCTAGTTCTCGACATGATTTACCAGTCCACAGCCGCGTAAACGGCGATGATTCATTTGGTTTTTACTGGATGGTCGAAAATCGTATTTCTGGTGGTTTGACTTAGTCTGCCTGGCTCGACGTTCATCTCTTCTCTAGTTGATGGGTTGTTCCATTGCTTTACTTTTGATGAGAATTGAGGATACCCTGAAATTTTAACATCCTAAGTTTGGTCCTATGCGCCTCGAGCTCTAACTGAATCTTCTAATATGTCGCGGTGCATGACACATTCTGCCGGTAAACGAATCCAAGGTACGTGTGCTCACTTAATACATATGCTGGAAAAAGTGAGTGCTACCGTTTTAGCCACGATTCAGCAAGTACTTCTTATACATACTTCTTATAGTCACCAGACTAGGCATCCGAATATATTTCACTAATCGTCGGATGACGTACATACCAGCTCGTCTTGAAGCATCGTTACTTCGGCCGATTTCTTCTAGATGGTGATCCATGTTCCTAGGCCGCACACTCTCCAAGTCATTTACCATATACGATGTGCGTTTAGGACGGCTCACGTTTCCTCCGTCTTATTCTCGTCAAATGAAACAAAAATTGTCGAAGATGTCGCCATATAGTTCTAGATCAGTGACGTCTCGACGGAGATGACTCCAAGGTTCGTCATAATTCGTTTCCACACAATCCGAGCCGGTTGCAGAGCGGCGGGAATATATACACTTATACGCTGTAATATGCTTACACTGACTCTTTGACGGGCCCACTTGCGCGAACCCGGACGTCCCCTCGAGGTGCCGAATCTCTCCCCCAAGAAATGAAGCACGCATTGCCTGGTCTCGTTTTACTCGCCATTTTTTTCACCCTCGCTATGTCCGCACCGTTCGAGAAGGGACACGGTGTGCTACACCGTCAATCTCCGCACCGCGGACTATCGCGTCGTCTTCTGGCAGCCCACGGGAAGCAACCACCGAAACTAAATCTCTCCTTCACGCCCGTGATCTCGGGAGACGTCTTCGTGTATCATGTCCGGTACGAGGCGTCGACGCAGTTGCAGACGTCCGATTTTAGGTTCTCAGCCACTCTTTCGAAGCTTCGTCATGACGACGACGTGGTCGACGCCGGGCACCCCTCTGGGCGTGACTCCCAAGTCGCTCTTGATTCGGTGGACACCTATGGGGGTCACCCCGTCGTGATTTCAGCTCGTACGTACTTTCTGGCATCTAGCTTCGGGTGGATACTCAACTTGTGCGGTTTTTCAGCTGACCCGGTGGTGTGGGCACTCGGAAAAAGGGGTGTATCACAAGACGCTATTCCTCAATACGTCTATCAGAACGTGCATGTCGCTGACCCCCGCACGGGCGATCAGTATCGGCTCGTTCCTGACAGTAATTCGAGAGTTCCCATGTCCATTGATTCCCGTACAGTCATGATCGGTGAGCAGTTCATTCGAGGGATCAAAGTTACTGGCTAACAATTTCCGCTAGCTCTGAGTATGAATGATTAGGTCTAGACCTATGAATGGACAAGGAATACCAGGAATCAGCACTTAGAGGAAGCACCGTACAGCATACGTCGTTTGTCCATTGGGAAGTAATGATTTGGATAGTGTGTTTACCATAGAAGTGGCTGATAACTTAGTGAGCTGTCAACCATAGAGAACTAGAGACCATATCGATTGACGGATGGGAACGGGCAACATACACACCCTTCATAATACTCGATCGGCGATGAAAACCAAATAACGACTCGTTGATACGTCGGCGGGACAACAACGTCCCGTTTGGCCTGCGCAGATCCATGAATGAATGGCCGCAAATGAGCCCCTGATCCCGGAATGACGAGGATCTTTGATTGCACGAGGTGGACCGGGTCGGCGTGGCCTTCAGACGATAGGTTGTAACCGTAGTACGTAATAGTCACCAGTTATTTATGAAGAAGACGGTGTACGAGGACGGTTTTTGGGAGTCGCGCAGGGGACTCAGTTGTTCGTGGAGTGTGGTAGATTCACATCGGGCAAAACGTGGCGTGCTATTCTGCAAATCATTCAACATTATAGTTGACTCCAGGTCTTCGATTGAACGTTAAACACTGACCTCATTAAACTCGCCCATTAGTCTCGAACCAGACATTCGAGGAATCCAAGCTTGGAAAAGGCGTCTGATATAAGCGATCCGATTCACGTGCTTACCTGTGTACCGTTGGCTCACCTCGTTTCCAACTTTTTCCGCTGTCGTAGGTTCTAGGCTTGACGGATTGGTGATCAGTGCGCGTCCACCACAGTCGGCGGGCCCCAGGGTACCAATACTCAGTACTCATCCACCGAATGTTCCTGAAGCGCCTCAGGCCTGCCAGAATGGTCCTCATGCTACGCACGCAGGTTCATTTACCTTTGTGAATGTGTCATTGGCGTTCCTGTTTCGTGCGTAAATTTACATAGCCAATTGACCCCACGGCTGTACATTGCGGCAATCGTGTCTGCACCCGGGCATAAAACGCCCTTGGCTTCAAGGCACGATGACTCGTTTTTGGATTCTCGGTTGATCCCGCTGAGAATGCTATATAAAGACCAGCTCCGACGTACCTTCTGAGGTCGGAGAGCTGTTCACTACTCTCTGGGCCAAGGGTTCGTGAAGATGAAGTTCTCCTTCTCAGCTTTCATCCTACTCGTTATCCTGTTCACGCTCACTTCTGCTGCACCAACGAGATGGGGTGGGCATTGTTTTAATGCTCAATGTTTTTGCTGATCATGAGTTATCCGACCTAGCATTGTCCGGGCGCTACTCCGATTTTAGAACCGTTGATCCCGTCAGTGCCGCATACGTGGAGGCAGCGATCGATGAACATCGTCTCAGCAATTGGTTTGCGAAGTTCTGCGTTGTGTTACAGAGGATCTGGAATACTAGGATTACTATCTCAGAAGGTGAGTACGGGAACGAGGAAGCGAACGGGAGCCCGTTCCGAAGGGCATGCCGCTTGAAACTCGTTTCCAAGAATAGCCTCTAGGCTCGTTTGATGGAACTACGATTGCTGTGGCGTCATAGCCTCCATGCACATGTACCTGCTGGATGGGATGCTGACTTTGCTTACTTGGTCGTTGTAGTGGATTCCATGGTTCAAGGTCCCCAAGACATCGGCGTCACACACCAATACAATGGCCAGAACGTGCATGCGACGAATTCAGGGGCCTGGAACAAGTATCCACTTGTTTCTGGCGATTGTTCCACCCCCATCTCTTTGGATGATATTCGTAAGGTGTTCATGCAAGAACTGTGCTCCGATCCGCTTACACTTTTCGCCCAGTTCTAGACTTACCTACGTCGGCGTAAAGACAAACGATAATGGGTACGTTGGGTGACAAATTTTCATGATGTTTCTCTGTACGGGTGTATTTGTAAACCATGTTTTCGGTAGTCTGGACTTTGAAGTACTGGGCCTACTTACGGATTGTAACATCACTACAGTATCTCTATGTATTTCACTGGGGCTGGCTTGTTCTGTTTTTGATGTTAATTAGATAAAGACATTTGGTCAATGGATCTACAAGCAATTGGTTCGAAAGACTTGTCGACTGTTTCCCCCCAAGTTGTTTTCCATTCGCTTTGCGAAATTCCAGCTTCAGTTGCGTGTACTTCTTACAAGCACCAAACTGCGACTGTGTCTCACTAAACGTCATCTGACATTTCGAAGCATTCTTACTTCGAATTTTTCTGATGACGCCATGGTAGTAGGGGCGGGCCAACACTTTCCGAGTCCTATTAGAGTTCCACACTTGCGTGTTTAAGGCGGGCGTTCTTCCTTCGTCCTGCTTCGATAAAAAAAAGCAAACGCCGTCCGTGTAAGAGATCGCGCGGCCATCACGTTTCAACGGAGATGACCTCCAGGGTTCGTTGAGTTCTACTTTTACACGTTCCGGGCCGTTCGCAAAGAGGTAGCATATATACCCTTGAACACGATACCCCATCGGGCCCCACTCGCTGTAAACTCAACATTCCTCTTGCGTGCCTCCCTTTTTTCAAGATGAAGTATTCTGCGTCTGGTCTCGTCATACTCGCCGCTCTTTCCACGCTTACTGCCTCTGCACCGCTCGAGAGGGGGCATAGTGTGCTACACCGTCAATCTCCGCACCGCGGACTGTCGCGTCGGATTCAAGCAGCCCTCATGAAGCGGCCACTGAATCTCACGTTTACGTCCACCAACTCGGGAGACGTCATCATGCATGTGGAGGATGGCAGCACGTTGACGCAGCCGCGGACGTCCGACGCCAGGTTCTCAGCCACGCTCTTGAAGCTTGGTCGCGACGATGACGTAGTCGACGCTATCCACCACTCTGGGCATGACACCCAAGTTGGTGTTCGTTCAGCGGGCACCTATGGCGGCCGTCACGTCGTGGTTTCCTCATGTACGTACGTTTTAGCATCCAGTCCCAGGGTATTTACGTGACACTCAACTTGTGCGGTTGTCTACTTCCAGCTGACCCTGTGGTCCGGGCACTCCAGCAAAAGGGGGTATCACAAGACGAGATGCCCCAATATGTCCGTCAGAACATGTATGTTACTGACCCCGACACGGGCGATCTGTACCAGCTCGTTCCCGACAGTAATCAAGAGGAACCTGTGTCCCCGAATGCGAGTTCTATTATGATCGGTGAGGGGTCCATTCAAGAAACGAAGGTTACTCGCTGATGATATCTGTTAGCCCTGAATATGAACGAGTAGCCCATTTAATCGAAGAATAAGGAACTCGAGAAAGGCGAATATTAGCACTGAGAAGAAGTACAACCCCAGTGGACTGCATAGATCGTTTGTCCTTTGGGCTGTGAATAACACGCTGTAACATAGACTATGACATCGATATGATTTGGTTAACCATGCACCATAGAGACATCATTCGCCGGTTGACAACCGTGAAGATACGTACCGCGATTGTGAGGAGGGAAGGGCATGCGTTGAAAAAATGACATCAGTGGAGCAACCGAGAATCTCGAAACGCCCGGCAGGCACGGCTATGGCTCTGCGGGACGAGTGCGTCCTTGAGAAGCTCGTTTCAGCGGGGCCCGCATCCATAAATCAATGGGCGCAATTGAGTCGTTAAGGGGAAAAAGAGGGCCTCAGATTCATGCCCTTGTTGCACTACATAGTTTGCGAGACACCGTTTGCAGTGTTATAAGAAATGGGCACTCACCACTTAAATGGTCTCGAATTTGCCGCCAGACGAGCATCATCAAAAGTAGTGCCGCTCAATGATCGATTGACCGATCAACGAGTGGCATTGACATGCTGTGCGTGATACTCCACAACGCCACATTGAACTGACTTTTGGGAATCTCCGGGAGAGCTTGGAGTTGGTCACGAAGGATGCTCGACTCCACGCTGCCCGTGCACCCTTCCAATCAATGTTTTGCAGCAGAGGCCACAGCCTATTAGTAAGCAGTTGCCAGAGACTCTGAAACAAGCAGTGATCGCGGTTGCTCAGCTGCCACAATGGGTCTTTTTTCCAAACCATTCAACCCGCTTACCGACTTGCCAGACCTGTCGGGCAAAGTCGCCATCGTGACGGGCGGAAAGTGCGTGTTTGGCTACCGAACGTTGTCATTTCCGTATGTTTAACCTATTACTTACACCAGCGGTGGCATCGGTTATGCCACCATCAAGCACCTCGCGCGCAAGGGCGCGAAGGTCTACATGGCCGCTCGGAACAAGACCAAAGCAGAGGAAGCGATCGCGAACTTGAAACAGGAGGGGCTCGGACCCGGCAATGGCGGGGTCGTTTGGTTGGAGCTAGACCTCGTCGAGCCACGAAACGCGAAGACGACGGCTCAGGAGTTTATGAGCAAAGAGAAACGTCTGGATATTCTTAGTGAGCCATCGAATCTCAGTTGGATGATGCATATTGTTGAGGTCGCACCAATTCAGTTCACAATGCTGCTGCGTACGTGCTTGTGCTGGCCCAAACCACGGACAGGATAGCTGACTCTACCCAAGGACTATGGAAGAGTATCGAATGACGCCTGACGGTATGTCTCTCTGGCGCTTTCCTGAATCAACATGATGATCGTTGTGAAGGCGTACAAGCAGCTTTCGTTGTCAAGTACGTCGAGGTTTTACAACTGCTGGGAATGCACACCCACGTCAAATTACAGTGTAATAACTCCGTTTGTCTTGACTCGTGAATTGATGCCCGTCCTGAACCAGACGGCATCAGAGCCAAACTCTGATGTTCGCGTCGTTGTGGTGTGTCGCATTTGTTGAGCGAGGTCTTTCGGCATCTACACACCGTTTAGGTTGCGTCGGAAGCTTACAGACTTGTTTCCGGCAAATTTCGTTACCGCAACCTGGACGACATTAATAACGAATTCAAGAATGCTTGGATCCCGTGGTTTTCCCGCTATGGTGAGTATGTCCATATCTCATTCACAACCACCATCAACCCGGGTGAAATCGACGCAGCGTACACGAAACTGGCTAACATCCTGTATGCATCCGAGCTGCAACGGAAGCTCAGTGCGCAAGGGTCGCCTATCACGGTCTTATCCGCCCACCCCGGTTCGGTCAACACGTTCTCGCGCAAGCCGCAGCTGAAAAGGGTCTCATGGCTTGTGGAAATCCTCATATACCCCTTCTTCACCCACTCCGATGCTGGAGCGTACACATCCGCCTTTGCAGCTGCCTCGCCTGACGTTGTGCAGAACCCAGACAAGTTTAAGGGTGCATATCTCGTTCCGGTCGGAATTGTCAGCAAACCGAGGGTGACAGCGAATCCTGAAGAACTTGCCAAAGAGCTGTGGGCAACGATCGAGACGTTCTTGACGGACAAGGGCATCTAACTGGTTTGGACTGGGTTCGATGTGTAACACTACTTCACTTACTTTTCAATGGATTCATATCAACTGCAGAGTGGGGCATCAATCTGATCACGTGTTCACGACTAAATTGGGACACCGTGATGGTGGAATGTTTCTCTCTTCTCTCTGTACGCAATCACATCCTCGTGCGTAGAGGTTAGTGCATGCGCTGTCACCATGAACCCTGTAGCAGAAGCAGAAACAGTCGCCGTCGCCGTGACGACTAAACACGCAATATTCGGACCCCCGATTCACCGTCGTCCAACGCGGACTCGACAAGTCTAGACCATGTACACGCTTGTCGTCTTGGGGCTGCCGTTAAACCTGACTTCTCGGCGCGTCAACGTGATCCGGCCTCATAATATTCAGGAATGGAACCTTGGTGACACGCTCTCGCATTGCCTTCGCGGGCGAGATGCATACGACAGACCATCTTGGTTACACAGCAGGGTGACTGAGCCAGCGAATTGCAACGATGAATCACTTGTGAGCGATTCTCTACTCAGTTTCCATTCGCCTCAGCTCACTCAGCTCAGTGAGTGATACTACCATCGAGGCATTTCGGGATTGCCTACGTAGATGTTAAAACATTCATGGGATCTTCCGCCTAGTTTCCCTTGTCACCACATTGGATGGATATGAGACTAACTTCGCCGCTACATCTGTCAAGGCAAACATGAAACAGTCGTTTCTACTTGGAATTTGAATCCACGTCGTGTCGTAAAGACGCTTGAGTGAACCAGTTCCTAGTAGGCTTCAACACTGGATGGTTGATGCGGCGGTGAGTAGGAAATCGTCTCGTTATCGCTGTTGCTGCTCAAGAAAGACAGAGTCGTGGCGCGGCGGGAGTCCAGTATTTAAACAGAGGAGATTCAGGTCTTGCGACCCTGGATGACATCGCGGTACCAGAAATACGGAACCTGATTGTGTGATTCTCACGGTGGAGACTTCATACCATCTCAGCTGATCGGCCAATCTCTTACATACGTAGCAGATATCGACCCCCGGAACCCTGTCTACCTCCTATCCAGATGTACAAGCGTCGCTACTCGGACATCCAGAACGCCAACGTCCCGGTCCATAGTTTATAAGCATCGTAACGATCCGTATCACGCTAGGCCCGGTTCCAACTCTATCCAAGTGCCGATCGCCCATGTCTTTGCTTGCTTGTTCAACAGTCTGGCCACTCGTTGTTTGCCCTATGGCGAAGAATCCGTCTCCCTCCCCCTTGGACCCTGGGGTGTTCAGGTGAGATCGCCAACACCACCTGGTGAAACGAGACGAAACAGCGCAAATTTGCCACCCCTCTACGTGCCAAGAGGACTCTGTCGGCTACGTGAATGTGGCGCGGCATCTTTAAACGAACTTCTTGGGTCCCGTCGGAGACGACCTGAAGTTGGATCCCCAATGGGATGCATATTCGCAGGTCAATATCTCTAGTTCCCTTGTCCGCCCCCAAATCGATCCTGACGCTTTGCTAATCTGAGAATCATACGACTTGTGTTGTCCTCGTGGTCCTGGCAAGGAAGGTTACCGGAAGGCGTAGCGATGCAGTATGGAGCCAACACGCGGTGAGCTGGCTGGTTTTGCGCGAGGGGCGCAACATATGGCATGTGTCACCTCGCGTCACTTATCAAGGTTCTTGAGTGGCTCTCGCCTAGTCACTGCGGAATATATATGCGATCTCGGTTTTCATAGGCACTTCCGTCCCCACCCTCAGATCATGTCTTCAAGCGGTCCAGTATTCCAAAATTCGGTATACGTGGGGATCAACCTGCAGAACATCCTGTATGGTAAGCGGAAAAAGTCCAGGGTGGCGTTCTGTGTGGTCTTACGTCTTCGCTCGATCGCAGGCATCGAGTTAATGCTGTACTTCAAGACGATGCACGTTTTCTTATCGTCCAAGACGCGACATAAGCAATCCGACTATTTTTATGTGACCTTCAGCACTGTGATGCTATTTTTGATCACGATCTGGGTATCGACGCAGGCGGTATTCGGTGAAAAGATGTGGTTGGAACATGCAGGCTTTCCGGGCGGTCCTGATGGATACTGGGCGACGTACGTCTCCGTGTGGTACATGGACATGGGGACGACGGCGATTACCATTTTGCAACTCATGACAGACGGATTGATGGTAAGAATTGATCGATGATCGCGCGCACGGAAGTATTTACGCTAAAACGGATGTCCGCAGATCTATCGATGTCGGATGATTTGGGACAGCTACCGAGTTATTCTTGTTCCTGCAGTTGTGTGGTTAGGCACGGTTGGTAAGAACGATACTGGCTGCGCTGATTGGTGGAGGGCTGATCATAATCCATATTAGTCCTGGGCATCATGGTCATCGTCACATCGAGCATACCTGGAGGCAACTTTTTTAGTGGCATTGCTGCCCAGCTCGGCCTCGCGTATTACAGTGTGTCTGTGGGCCTGACAGCGATGCTGACGTGGATTATATGTTATCGCATGGTAACGCACGGTTTGGAGATGAAGAAGCGACTCGGGGATGACTACGCGTCTGTGTATTTCGCCTTGTTGGCGGTCATCATCGAGTCGGTGTTGCCGTATACGCTGTCCGGGATCGCGTTCTTGATCTCGTTTGGGGTGGGGAGCAGCACGTCGATTGCGTTCGCGTGCGTGTACATTTTGATGATGGTGAGCGGGAAGGTGCAGACCTTCGAAACGTGCTAATATCTTGGCAGGTGATATCACCGCAGATGCTGATCCTGCGGGTGGCATCTGGACGTGGATGGGACGAGGAAACGGGCTGCCAGGCGCGTCCGTCGACGCTCAAGTTTAATCATGCCGCTGCGGACACGTGTGTGTCGACGCGGTCGCACTGTTTCGAGGACAGCGGTACGACGGTGAACTTGGAGACGGATTCGGATAAAAAAGAGGCGGTGTAGTTACCCATTGGGTATGTAATACGTTGACTGATGCGGATGGGTTATCTACCGACGCTTTCTGTCGTGGCCATCGCAAGGTCGCCGTCGAGGTTGTTAAGCGGTTACTTGGGCCGGTTCGATTAGGAAACCGGTCTAGATTCAGACTCAGGTGGTCGCAGGGGTGCGTGTGGACGCAGACGTTAAATGTCACCAGGTTCAGGTGGCGACAACATGGGGGACGCGTTTGCATTCGAGTATGAAGGGGAAGACTGACTCCACGGTCATACTTGCATGTAAACAGGCAACCATTGGGAACAGGAAACAGCTGATAATCGACCGACTGATGACAGACTCAGCCTCCAGTAGCTAACCTGTACTGGAGTCTAGCGGGCCTGAGATATCGTGTCTTGCCTATAGCATACGGAATCCGCGCTGTGCATGGAACGTGGTTGCACGCCATTGGTGAGATGGATACGAATAATGATACCTTTTTCGTCTTGAAAGGCCGAGGATGACAACGGCTTCTGCTTCTCCTTTTGACCTTGATCATTCACTACATAGCGCCGGGGGCCGGCGCCGATCTGTGGAGTGAGTACGACTGTACACGAGTATCTCGCTGATCGGTGACAAACTGTGTAGTAAGGTGTATCTGTGATGTGGTATTTGGGCTCGTTCTTTCTGCTTGTGGGCTGTGATAGGTTTGACTCGAGCACCGGTGCCTTGTCCGCAACGTGGCCCGTGTGCACTGGCGACGTGCGGTCTCGGCGTTGAGTGGCTTGATCCTGTGTCTGTCGTGACATCCGACTCGGATCTGGGGTTGTTTTTGAGTTTAAACGTGTTTATACAAGACTCATTGGCCGAGGACCGAGGTCGCTGCCAGCACGCCCGGAGTGCCACAGGCTCCTATGCTTGGCCATCCGCCCTGAATCCTTGGCGAGAGTTTGACGAGGAACACTCCTATTCTCTTCTCAACTTTCCTTTCATCTCACCAGAGGAACCCATTCTCTTCGCTACCCGGTCCCACCCGGGGTTCCTCGCGGCTCACTTCTTGTATTTGTAGTCTAGCCGAGTTTCATCGCGCCATACGTTTGTAATCTATCCAGAGTCACGTTCGCGACTCGTTTTTGTCCCGGCGCCACACCCTGACCGTCAATTGCCATATACCTGTGCTTAGGGGTCATCCGTTTTCCCACGATGTACGACGGTGTGCCTTTATTAACGCGCTACGCCTGGCTCGATTGGGAACTGGACTTGTCCTCCTCCTCCTTCCTCATGTCTCCCTCCCTCGCATCCTTCCCAGAAGAGCTCCTTGTACGCATACTCGCTCTCGCTCTCCCTCCCCACCCCACCGCTTCCGATCTCTTCCCTCACAGAAACCGCACCGCACCTCTTCTCGTCTCCCGACAGTTCCTCCGCATCGCTTCCCCTCTCTTCTACCACACCCTCCACCTCTACTCTCACAACCAAGCAACCCGCATCCTCGACACCCTTACACTCCATCCCGCCCTCGCCAATACCGTTCGCCGTCTCGTCTTTTCGGGCATCTGGCACGCCTCTGCCGGCGTGCTCGCTCTCTGTGACCGCGTGTGCGACATCGACGTCTGCCTCGACATTGGTCCCTGCCACAGAGCTTCCGAGCCTGGAGACCCGCTCGATGTCGATGCCGAGGCCTTCTGCTTTGCTCTCGAGCAACGGCGCACTATCACACATCTGACCATACGTAAGGACCCCGTCGTTTACCTCACACATTCCCGTCCAATCTACGTTTTGCAACGGCTCGCACACGCAGTCCCCCGGTGGACAGACTTGGTAAGCCCCTTGCGATCAGATCCCATCGTGGCTTGGCTTTGACGACGGCGTGCCTTGTAGGAATCGGTCCACTTCGCACTTCGTATCTCTGCTTCCCCGACAACGCTTCCCCTGGCAAGGGCGCTCAGTGTCGCACCTCGTCTCCGTTATGTCCGCGCACAGCTCCCCGCCGTCTGGAACAATCTACTTCTCATCATTTCCACGAACCTTCGTCTCGAAAAAGTAATGCTCTACTCGGAACCTATACTTGGTCCGATACAGAACAGACTAAATATGTCCATGGGGTCAGCGGTAATTAAAGGGGGGTATATCTGCGATGATATCGAACATGCGGTTTTGGGTACCGGGTTGTACATGATGGAGGCCAAGAAGTACGCGAGGTTTTCGGAGCTTATCAAGGCTGGAACGTAAGTGTTGCTATGCCTCTTTTTCAGTGCTTCCTAGGTAGTCCATCTCTGACGGCTTCTCCACAGTGCGATCATTCGCACGAGAGCGCATACGACGACCGCGGCCCTATCAACGACCTCCGCCGGCGGGACGCCACTCGGCCCGATGAGGGCCAAGGAGGTGGCTGCAGAATTGACGACCAACTTGAATCGCGACCTCTTCGGTTTGGCAGTAGCCCAGCCATTCGTTGTGACCGGTGGAAGACACGCACATGCGCGAGACGTTTGATGATTTCTTTTGGGTTTAGGAACAAAAAAGTACATATGAAAAAGCAGGCGAAGGGGATGCAGTACATTAGATGATTCCCGTACATGGCATGACTTGGATTATGATACCCTAATAGGCATTATCGGCTTGTTGACATTATTTCGTGCCTTGTCCAGGGCGGACCCTTATTGTAACGGGGTATTCACGTCCGTGACGGGGCTGTGAGGAAACGGGGACGTGGGTGCTCTGAAAAAACCGCTGAAACTAAGACGCGGCGTGCGATGCCTCTGTGTTAGATATTTTGCCAATACATCTCTGTTGCGGGTTGTTGGATTGCGCGGTAACTACATTGAACACCTTGCCAGACCTTGGATGTCCTTAGGGATCGCGGGGGATGAAACGACACCCTGATCATGGGGGTTCGAGTTGTCCGGCGGCCTCGAAGGAAATATACATTTGCGGCTGCGAGCCGAGATAGTTCCTCGCTCCGGCGATGCTGTGACAGAAACGGACAAGATCATCAAGGAGGGTCGCCACCACAGCCAGATAAAACACTATGAGGCGATGGAGTGCCATCGACTCGGAGCTCGGAGGCAGCTGGTTTACAACTTGAAGCTTGAAGGAGAGCGTCTGTCGCTGTCAGTCCACTCCGAACACGTGGAGCCACCAGGGAAAGGTTTTCTCTCAGTCTTTTCAAACAGTAACCGGCATAGCCAGACAAGCTGGTCTTGCTGAAATCTTACGATGAATTTTAACTTCGAGGCAGATTCACAGTCCCGAACGCCGTCGGAGCTCGTGCGTGCTCTCCGGGATGCCATCCCAAATCTTCACCCGCCGGGTCTACGAGACGACGAGTCTCGCAAAAAGGTGAGTCTATCAAGCGGGAATGACGAACACGAGTCATGACATTGGTCTCTTAGGTGAGCGAGGAAGCAATCAGGAGCCTCCAGGGCATCAAGGCCATTCTCTACGGCGACGGCGGTGCGCCCCATCCTCCTTTCTATTACCTCCCCAACCCATACCTCAGCGTTAAGCCACGGAACCCGTCACCGAACTAACCGCCCAGCTCGCCCAGGAGACCTACGCGACAGATCTGCTCCTCGTCCTCGTCCAGAACGTCGTACGATTCGATTTCGAGTCTCGAAAAGACGTTGTACAGGTATTCATTGGCCTCTTGCGACACCAGATTGGCTCTCGCTGGCCCACCATCGAGTATATCTGCGCAGGACACGAGAAGATCGTATTTGTTGCGTTTGCTGGCTATGTCAACGAAGGGAGCGCACACAGTTCTGGTACGATTCTCCGGGAGATGCTTCGACACGAGCAGCTCGCGAAGACTCTCCTCTACTCTGAACAGTGAGCATTGCAAGTTGCAAGAACCCTCCGAAAACATTGACCCCGTGTTAGGTTCTACATGTTTCCACATTACATAGAGAAGGCTTCGTTTGGCATCTCTTGTGACGCACTCACCAACTTGGAGGAGATCCTCACGCAACACAAACCCTTGGTGGCAGAATACCTGGGCAAGAACGACGATAGAGTACAGTCACCCCCACCCTCGTCTTCTCCTGTGTTCACATTCGCCTTGTACAGTTCTTTGCGTCCTTCGCGCCACTCTTCCTCTCCTGGAGCAATGTCATTCACCGACGATCGCTCAAACTGCTCAAAGAGATACTGCTCGATCGCGCGAATTTCAAGGCCATGACACGTTTCATCGCACAGGAGAGGCACCTAATGCCGATTATGAACTTGCTGCGCAGTAAGAGCAGGAACGTTCAATTCGAAGCATTTCACGTCTTTAAGGTCGGCCTCTTCGCTTTCCGTTCTTTGACACGTTCTGCATATTTATACAGATTTTCGTTGCCAATCCAAAGAGACCCCCAGAAATCGAGGCGATACTCAAGCGAAACAAAGAGAAATTACTCAGATTTTTTGACAACTTCCTCAACGACAGGGGAGATGAACAATTTAATGTGCGTATACACTTTCTGCTTCTTACCTCGAGATGTGTGATTGAGGCCTCCGTTTGGTGTTGAAAGAATGAAAAACGACTCTTGATAGTCCAGATCCAGAATGTATAACGTCCTGGAGTCCGAAGATCTAACTGCTTGTCCCTCATAGGCATCCTATGCACATGATACAAACTGTCGTAGATTGTAACGAGTGACCAAGTGGAGCGAGCGGGGAGGAATCGGCCGAAAACCAAAGATTTCGCAGACGTAGGCTGCGGGGGCGTTGCGTGATTGGGAGCCGACCAGCAGGTCCGACCTTTCTGGTCCGAAGCTGGACCTGAACTCAAACTAAAATGTGCCGTCAAGTTTAGAATTTCACAACAACAAAGCAGAAGCTCAGCAGGCAATCGGCGGAATAACCAAAGTGGGTTAAATGCCCTCCTGTTATCGCAGGTTGACAAGGTTCATGGTGCATGATAGTACCATCAACACCTCCCCCGTGAGACCTTAAGACGCCAGTTGGCGCAATCAGTGCCAAGGACCAGGTGATTGTCAAGTGGGTGCTTCCGCGCAATGGCTGAGATTACGATAGTCCAACAACACTTGATAACTGAGCGCAGGCCCTCATTGGTTGGTATGCGTATAATGAATCCTAAAGAATGTGATTTTACAGCATGCCTTACTCAGCCTTCCTCACCTGGAACGACGGGCGCAATTCAATGGTAGGTCAGAGGTGTCCCGGCCACCTCTAAATGACCGGTTAATACAACCTTGGCGGGTTTAGTCTGGCAATAGAACTCAGCCACTTGTTTTGATATGGTACGCACGTGTACGCACGTGTACAAGACGTTGAATGACGTTGCAAAGAATGCAAAAGAGCGCGTGGAGGTCTGAAGGATTCCTGTAACCATGGTCTTCTATGCGTTTAGGTAGGGATACTCAACACCTCCGATATCCCCGGGGTGACCATGCGGCTCACCCTGAACATATCGGAGTGTTCACATCGGCATGACTAGTGACGTGGTTGTGATGTATATACGGGTAATTTGATAGGGCCACTAGGGCGTCAGGCCGGACATGTTGATCGAAAAAGGCAGTGTTGTGCTTGCTAAGGACGGGGATTACAACCAAATGAAACCTTCTGGGACCTGTCGTGAGATAGGAGCCACATCGGAAGCGTCTTCTTTTCTGGCGGACGAAGTCTAGTTGGTCGACGAGAGGCCTCTCGTCCGTGGAGAACATAAGCGTGACAATGACAAAAGCCTGCGAGACAGTTCCTCGCCCTGGATCCATTCCATATGGGTGTCGGTGCAAAGAGAGGTCCGGACGTGAACATTTGGAGAGCTGTCACCTCGACTGGTAAAATGTGTTCGGGACGGTTACATACAAGGTTGTGGGGCTATGCAGCGAGCGCGATAAGAGCAGAGGAGTCGAAAAAGGTATAAGCTGTGGTGTTGTCAGCGGTTGAAGCCAGGTTTGCCAGTTGGGCATGTGTCAGACCCATCTTCCCTTTGCCTCTCATCTTTTTCAAACGGTCGGCGCATCGGTCTCGCTGATATTTCCCTATGAATTTCTTCAAGACAAAACCTCGAACGCCGCCAGACCTCGTGCGGGGTCTCCGCGATGCCATCCCGAAACTCGACTTGGGCTCACCTGGTACCGAGGCTAGGCGCAAGGTGGGTCGACCAGGTTTTCACTGTCGCCCTGAAAGACGAAACATGCCCTCCATTTCTCCAGGCGAGCGAGGAAGTGGCCAGAAACCTCCAGGCTGTCAAGGCCATCCTCTACGGCGACGGCGGTGCGTCCATGCCACCTTTCCTCCACCTTGGCACCCCAACCCATGCCCCAGCGCCAAGCTACAGATCCTGTTCCTGAACTGATCGCACAACTCGCACAAGAGACCTACTCTACCGACCTGCTCCTCATTCTCGTCCAGAACATCGCCCGTTTCGATTTCGAGTCTCGGAAAGACGTCGTGCAGATATTCAACAATCTCCTGCGGCGTCAGATCGGCGCTCGTTTACCCACCGTCGAGTATATCTGTGCACGGCATGAGGAGGTCATCTTTGCTGCGCTCGCTGGATATGCCAACGAAGAGATCGCGCTCAACACTGGCATGATCCTCCGGGAGATGCTCAGACACGAGCAGCTCGCGAAAATTCTGCTCCACTCTGAACAGTGAGTGTTGCTAGATCTCGTCTGCCTGGACCCTTGCTGACGTTGGATTAGATTTTACACATTTCCACACCACATCGAGACAACCTCGTTTGGCGTCTCTTGTGATGCTTTCGCTAATCTGAAGGAGACCCTTACCAAACACAAGCCCATGGTGGCAGAATACCTGGAGAAGAACTACGATAGAGTGCGTCTTACCCTGCCTTCATCTTCCTCCGCGCTGACCCCGCACAGTTCTTTGCGTCCTTCACGACACTTATCCTCTCCAACAACTACGTCACCAAACGGCAATCGCTCAAACTCCTCGGAGAGATATTGCTCGATCGTGCCAACTTCAACGTCATGACACGTTATATCGCTGACGAGGCGAACCTCAAGATGATGATGAACATGCTGCGCAGTAAGAGCAAGAACATTCAATTCGAGGCCTTTCACGTCTTCAAGGTCGGTTCCCTCTACTTCTCTCCAGCCTTTTCAACGTGTTTGACATCTTTGTACAGGTGTTCGTTGCGAACCCAAAGAAACCACCTCAAATCGAAACGATACTCCGGAGGAACAAGGAGAAACTACTTACATTCTTGAAGAACTTCCACAACGATAAGGAAGACGAGCAGTTTAGCGTACGTACGCACATTTCCTGTGTTCAACTAATCTGACGTTCTACCTGCCATCGACAGGACGAAAAGCAATTCTTAATTGTCCAGATCCAGAATCTATAGCCCCATGTAGGGAGGTCGACTCTCCGACTTCCCTCGCGATTCCTTCCTACTTGTCCCTTACCGGGATGTTGTCTTTCCCTCACTCTTCTTATCTGCTTGTGAACCTGCTCCTATACTCCCACACGACGGACTAGGTCTCACAGAATTCGCTGGGTTGGATCCACGTCGAATCGCTGTTTTCATGTCGTATATTTCATACCCACTCGTCACATACTATGCCATCGCGTTGGCCTCATGGGCGTACGTGTTGGCAACGGAATCTGTCTTGTTTGTATTGTTGTCTCGACCGAGTATGCATGAGCCGAGTCTGACCTAGTCTGACCCTGGCGCGTTATCGTGTCGATCCGACGAAGACGGGGCATGTCGGTTTTTCTTTGTCTCCGGCGAGGTACCGTAACTGTATGCTCGTCCCTGCCTCCACGTTTTGAGGTACGTGTAGTGGCATGGGGGAGGAAGAGTGGCGTCATTTTGGGCCGGAGGATACAAGATTCGGGCGTGCACCACGCGAACCGCCGCTTTCAAGAACTTGAATGTCTCAAGTCTTCGACTGTACTGTCAGGCAAGTTGGCAGAATCGGAAAGAGGGCTACATATCATTTTCAGATACGGGAGGATGGCAGGATAACGTACGCCGGTTGGGTATGTGTGGCCGGGGACGTCGTCAAAGGGGTTCGAACATCTCTAGGTGACCAGTATAGTCACCACAACCAAGATACTGATAGTAACAGCGACGAAATCTGACACATTGATCAGGGTGGAATCATGATGGGCATTGGGCGCGTCAAATAAACCACTTTCTGGGTATGAGCGCCGAGGGAAACCCACGCCGGTCAAACTGCGATCAAAACAGCGCAACAGATTCTGATCAGGCAGGGGTAAGTGTTACGGAGCTTTGATGATATATTGCGAGATGACATCTCTTCGGACCGATGTTCAGTGCTTTTACTTGCCTCAATCGCTGAACTGGTGAGTAGTGGTACCGGGTTTGTATTGAATGCTGTCAAGTTTTGGAGCAAATCGTACTAACCCCACAGATGTCACAGTTGACTTTAACGGAAGGTTCAATATTGCAGAGCGAAAGTCAACTCGTGCTGGCGTCTGTAGGGTACGCGTTAGCAAGGTTCGTGTGGTGCAGCACAGATTTTGTCGCCAGTATGATGATGGACCCCTGGATCTGAAATTGAGCATCGAATGGCCCGGTCCGAGCCGATCAAGCTGGGCCGATGATCAAGCAATGTGGTACGCTTGGAGTTTCCTACCACTTCAAAGTCTTCGTTACAAGGTTCGTGTATGACACGAAGTTCTAGGCTCTTATCGTCAGCTCCCTGAGAAACGAAACAACACGTGCCGTATCTTCGAAAGGCTGATACTTGAACTTGGTGGGCCTAGGCTACTCCCACAAGGACCCATCTCACTTGATCGTGCAATGGAAGAATGCAGCTCACTGTTTCATAGCACGTGGTGTCTCGCTGCGTCGATTGGGCCTATCGTTGGAGGTAGCCTCGCGGCGCAGGGACAGTGGCGTTGGCTTTTTTGTGAGTTGTCACCTTGCGTAGAACATACGGGAAACTAAACCAATATCTCCAAGACCTCAATCCTCCCATTTCGTTCGCTGCGTCTGTGTCGGTCTTGTTCCTGTTGGATCTGCCCATCCCCCCTGGGAGTTACAGAGAAAAAATCATGCGAGTGGACTGGATGTAAGTCCAATCGTAATGGTCCTCGCCAATCAACCCAATTTAGCACTATTTCGCTGACAGTGGAAACTTTCTTGTGATCGCGAGCACCGCCGCGTATACGATAGATTTGACGTGGGGTGGTATCACTGACCCATGGGGTTCAGCCACTGTGCTCGTCCCGTTAATCCTCGGACTGGTCGGCCTTGGAGTATTTATCGTGTATGACGCCACTTTTGCAAAACACTTACTCGTACGCATCTCCTTCATATGCCTAGATCTGTATCTCACCCCGCTCGCAACAGGTGCCGTTCTCCCTAATGACAAATAGGACCAGCGTCAGTGGGTGAGGAATATCGTCCGTAATCCCGTTTCCCGCCGCAGCTCATGTACATCAGTTATATACAGACGTTCTGCTGTAACCTCACTACTTTGGCAGTTGTCTGTAAGTTCATTTGAATGAGCCGCTATCCCTGCTTGGAATGACCATCGTGCAGATTACTTCCCAGATTACTTTCAGGTTTGCAAGGGTGCATCTTCCGTTTTATCTGGCGTTTATTCACTCGCATTTGCATCCCTCGCACCCGCGGCCATTGTTACTGGGTTATCAGCTAAACCCATGGATAGATACCGGTCACAGATATGGATAGGCTGGATCTTCACTGTCGTCGCTCTTGGTTTGATGAGCACGATTCTCGCAACGGACCATCTCTCGAAATCCTTCGGGTACGTGGCGCTGCTCGGCTGTGGTATAAGGTACGACATGTTCATTTACCGAGAATCCCGCAGTCTGATGCTCTACGCCTAACTTGTGGCAGTACGCTGACCGCAACGCCCATGTACCCCATACAGGCGCCCCTACCTGTAACCCAGAATGCACCCGCCCTTGCGATCTGTGCCACAAGGCACTGCCATCGTGTATGCGCTCATTCCAGAGCTCTCCACGCTGCCTCCGCAGACGAGGTTCGAAGTCCAAGTCGCATTTGCGGAGAGTCTCGCGGTGTTGTGGAGAGTGTTGGCTGTCATTAGCGGCGCGGGACTCGTCGTGTCGTTGCTGATGAAAGGGCTCCCGCTGCGTGATACGCTCGATGGAGAATGGGCATTGAAGAATGAGAAGGAGGATCAGCCCATGTAAGTTCGTTCTCCCACCTGGCGTTGCACTGGTTGGATAGCAAATAATGAAGGTATTGACGACAACGGATATGCGAGCCTTGCTAACGCTTGTTCTGTTCTGAAGACTGTAAACAATATCGAGTTTTGTGCTGTCGTGCTAGCGACCTTTAAGCCTTCTTTTGTGAAAGAGATCATCACTATTGAACTCCGTCGCAGATACATACCGCCTAATTGAACGAACTACAAGTGTCTTCCACTTGTGAGTGGGCGGTATATCAAAGGCATTCAAGATCGTGGATGGCTCAGCCCGACAATGACAACCTCCTACTACTGTTCTTTCCTCACGGTTGTGTCTTTACATGAGCCGACAGGTGTCAAGCGAAACAGCTTCCCTCAGACTGGCTGCAAGTTAGTGGAATTGGGACTTACAAGTCATTGTAGTCCGATCGCAGCCGTACTAATAGTCATTAGTGGGGCTGCGATTGGACTACAATGATTAGGCCGTCCCGGTTGCGTCCCGAAATGTATCTGGTCGCATCGGTACTCGTCTTCGATTTCCAAAAGAGGCTCGTTGCCTCTTGGCTCGGAAGCTTGGAACTACGCTTGAAGCTTGATCCCTCGCCTTTTTGCGCCACCCCTAGAACAATTTTAAGACATATTTCCAGCGTACCCTCTTTTCTATCCTCCTGCTCCTGGCAGACCCGTGCAACACAATGCCCCCCGCGCTACGAAAGGCCGTTTCCCGTGCTTCGGCTCCTCCAGGGTTCTCTCCGATCCACCCCATCCCTGAATTCGACGATAATTAGGTCGCCTGTCAGTGTCATGGAGATCTGCGATCTCGAAATCTTACCTCTCATTCTGCACGACGCATCGACGGGTCCCATCTAGAGTGCTCTCCGTACGGTCTGTCGCATCGGAACGTTCATCTGGTCTCTTTCGCTTTAACAACCAGCTGAAATCGCGAAATCTTTGATGTACGCAGCTTTTCAGTGTTTCCTTTGAAGCGGTTGAAAGTTGACTGCATTCAGGGCTTGGACTAGTGTGTCATGCCTGTCCGATCATACAACCTTGTAAGTAATGTGGAATGGCTGCAGCAATGCGAGAACCGGGGACTGACAGTACTGACCGGAACTGACCAGTTCGTATACATGTTGCCAAAAAAGAAAGTCAAAGATTGTTGCTGGTCCATCCGAGTGTGGCGCAGGAAAACGAGCTTGGAACTCAGTTGATTTCAAGTTCGCAGTGTCCCACAGGAAGATATGACAGGTGACCACTGTTGCGTGTCCAGACCCTCTGGTCGTGGCAGGTGGGAGGCCTAGGCCCCTTCGGGGCCTAGGCCGTGGTCTGTGTGCGAAGAGGAGAGTGTTGGGCTGCCAACCGGCGTGCTGGGGAACTGGTCCGCCAGGCACGCTGCTCCACTTACTCGTCCGTCTGTCGTCCCTCTCCGAGGATCGGGACCGGGCCAGGGTAGTGCCTGTACAGTACGAGCATAGGTGGGGGGAGGAGAACGGTGCGGGCATGCGGTTTCGAGCCTGCGAAAGCTCTCGTCAGGGGGCTGCCGCTACCCCAACCGCTTCCTTTCCAACTCCGTTTAGGGTACCAGCTACCACCGTTACGCCCTATCAGGGGAGTTGGCACTCGGGCACGACCTCTGATACGGTGGTTGCAAGATGGGTTAGTACTCGTGGAGGGGTGGGAAAGCTTCCAGCTCGGTGCTAAGACCTAAGTACCCGCGATAGGTACTTACCCACGAGTGCTTCGACCAGTAGGGTCCTCGGAACTCCGTCGGGATTTTTGCGCTGCCATGCGGTTCATCACGAGGAGGTCTTATCCTCGTGATGTCCGCTCTTCGCCATCCTGAAGGATCCGATAAGCGGCACAGAGCTTCGTCCTGCTTCGTCGGGGCGTCAAAGCAAAAGATACCATCTACTGACGCGAACATTGGTAGTGACTGACTTGCAATTATACCATGGACATGCGGAGCCGGAGGCGTGACCATTTCAGAGTGGAATATGGTGAACACCATTTGGTGCCAGCGTCGTTCAATGTTCGAACGTGCACGCGTGAGTTTTGAATCAAAGACAAGCCAACGTGGTGGGGTGGTTCGTGTACGGGAATAGGCTGAATGCGACTGTAATGCTACATCGTCTCTATTACATACCACCATCACTGCCTGACATCACTACAACTTGAACCTGCGACTTATGGCGTTGATTTGCTCGACACTCACTGTACCCCGCATCCTATTCACCGTCACGACGTCGATGACTTCACCAGTCAAACGCAGAACTTTTCCGGGTCATGATGCGGGACTTGTAGTGTTGTGACAGGAACTCATGGCGCCGGAAATGTGCCTTCACCGCTAGATAGCGTGCTACCACTGTTCGCATGACCTGTCACTGTGCCACATTTATGTAAAATAAACTGGCAATGGCTATGGACATTGTACGTCTTCAATAGTGCTGGCATTCATATCTATGAACACTTACGTTGAGGACCCATGCTGCAGAACATGATTGGGAGAAAGACTGATCCGAAAGCAACGCCTACATAGAACATCGGAGAGCCATTAGCCATGGGTCATCTTTCATCCTCATGGGTCGGGCCCTCGCGGCTCATATTTGCCAACACACAGATCTTTATCAAGTTTCACGACGTCTCAAAACGCATTGGGAACGAACGTGGGCAGGTCATGCATGAGCTATGACGGCACAAGTCAGTGTTCCCGAATGCCACCTGAAACCATCTGCGGTTGTTTCATCACAGTTCTAAAGAATCAATTTAAAATATGGAGGTTTACACCTTTCGCTGCCGGGGTCTCCATCAGATTTGACAGTGACCGCTACGCTATCGTATCCCCGGAGATCAATGGAAAGCCTTGCCATTCCCTCCTCGGGGCCAACCGTTCTCTCCGTGACCCGACCATCAAGGGAAGATGAAGATGTCCCCCACTCAAACTCAGTGTTGCCCAGGAGAGACATCAGATTCTTCCTCATCTTCACTTCCATGTGTATTTCCCTCTCTCTATCTGGTCTCGAGTTATCCTCTCTCTCCACTGCACTCCCTACGATCGCCAATGATCTTCACGACTTTCAGTACACCTGGGTCAGCTCTGCTTATACTCTTACTTCCACTGGGTTCCTCCCGATGAGCGGTGGTCTCGCTCAGGCATTCGGTCGTAGGCCCGCCATCCTAATAACCATAGGTGTTTTCGCGCTCGGTAATGGTATTTGTGGTGCGGCGAATAGCATGAATATGCTCATCGCAGGCAGGGCCATACAAGGCTTTGGCGGAGGAGCCATTCAATCTCTCACGGGGATCGTCCTAGCTGATCTCGTCACACTGCGAGAGCGTGGTATCTACGTTGGTTTATATGCACTGTGAGACCTATTCGTGGATCTTGAGGATGCCCACTGAGACTCCTTGCCTAGCACCTGGTGTATTTCTATCTCGATTGGTCCTGTTATCGGGGGTACCCTCGCGACTCAGGGACAATGGCGTTGGCTTTTCTGTAAGTTTCGCAGTCTTGCATTGAATACCTGGAACACATGGCCAATGTAAAAGACCTCAATCTGCTTCTTTCGCTTGCTGCGTGGGTATCCATCGTATCACTGTTGGATTTGCCCACCCCCACTGGTAGTTACCAAGAAAAGTTTATGCAAATGGATTGGATGTACGCCTTCATGCATTCGCCGTCGCAAATCCAACCCCTTGACGGTGCTTCGACCACAGAGGCAACTTTTTAATGATCTCGAGTACCGTTGCATATACGATAGGATTGACGTGGGGTGGTACCACCGCCCCATGGGGTTCAGCTACGGTACTCGTCCCGCTAATCCTGGGTCTCGTCGGCCTCGGGATCTTCATCGCATACGAGGTCACTCTTGCAAAATACCCACTCGTGCGTGCTTCTCGATGTAATTGGTCCGAATTGCTTCCACCTTACGCAGGTGCCATTCTCCTTAATGACAAACATGACCAGCATTAGTGGGTAAGGCGTCCTCGTCAGCAAATATTACTTCTCACTGTCACTCACGTATATCAGATACATACAGACAGTCTCTTCGTGGCTCATCATTTCAACAGTCACCTATGAGTTCGATGTTCGGAATAGCCATTACCTCCACTCAGTAGAATTATTTGCAGATCATTTCCCAGTCTACTTCATGGCTTGCAAGGGCACATCCTCCATGGTAGCTGGCATTTACTCGCTCGGCTTCGTGCCGCTTGTGCCGGCCGCCATCATCACCGGATGTTCGGTTAAAGCTAGTGGGCGATATCGTCCGCAGACGTGGATAGGCTGGTCCCTTATCATTATCGCTCTAGGCTTAATGAGCGCGATTCTCGCAACTGACTCTCTCGTAAAGTCAGTTGGGTACTTTGCCCTGCTCGGCTGGGGCGCAGGGTACGTCGCATTAATAAGGCTTGTGCCTGCCTGATTCAAACTGAACCCGTGATAGTATGCTAACTGGGACGACCTTGTACCCCATCCAAGCACCCCTGCCGGTGACCCTAAATGCCCAATCATTGTCCTTTATGTGGTTCCTTCGTTCATTTGCCTCCGTGAGTATTTCGATTTCTCTCTTATCCATACGTGATGTGGTCTCATCCGCTGTAGGTGTTGGGTGTCACATTGGGCGGTGCCGTCTTGCAAGACGAGCTTTCAAAACGGCTTCCTGCGTCGTTCATCCAATCTGCCTCACAACGAACTTCTATTATATACGCTCTCATCCCAAACCCCTCCACACTTCCTCGACAGAAGCTGTCCGAAGTCGAAATTGCCTATGCGGACAGTCTTGCCTCGCTGTGGAGAGTCTTGGCTATCATTAGCGCCGCAGGATTCGTGTCATCATTTTTCATGAAAGGGCTCTCACTGCATAACACGCTCGATGCGGAGTGGGCACTAAGGGATGCCAAGGAGGTACAGCAAGAGACAAATGCGTCTGTTGCACAAGCTCAAGATAATGAAGTCTTGTGCGGAGAGAGTGGGGGATGTCGGAACCTGTGACGTCGGGTGCATTAGTATTCAAGCTTCACGTCCGCTCGTCTTGTCACTTCCCTTTCTTGGCAGAAGATCACTTTTACGGGGTGCTTTACCACATTTGCCGACGAGTTTGGGACCTAGCAACTGGCGAGTCCGTGAAGTCGCTGACCTTGACACGTTGCGTTTTCTTGTGTTCTTCCCGCGGCACATATTGGTGTGACTCGACGTGGCATAGCTAAGGGAAGGTGGCGCGTTTCTTATTGATTTATTCATGTAGCGTTTCAGTACGATGAGGTGCAGGTGTAAAAAGACCATTCGTAATAAAGCCGCCATAAGCTCTGCCTAAGTAAGCCTGCCTCGGCTTAGCCTGGGACCAGGCCTAGCACAACACTAAATTATGTGAGGTGTGAGTCTACTCAATGCGAGTCGCGATCGCGATCACTGACTGTACTCTCGTTGAAACGTCGACCGCCGATCTGCCCTCCAATCTGGCGTTGGACTTACTGTCTTGCTGCATAAATCGGACCTGTCGTCCGTGGTTGTGGTTGTGGCACAGCGTTTGTTTTCTCGGATAGCCTTTCAGAATACTGTATCATTTCACTCGATTCGTCAGTCACGCGTCACGCGGGCCTGAAAACGACGAAAAATTCGTTCCTGTCACGCGTCAAAGGTTCCACTGACGAAATGTTTCGGTGAACGAGTAATTAATTATGATAAGTGTCCAAAGAAACTCCAGCACCATTTTTTGGCCGTGTTGAGCACCAGCGCTCATCCGTTACCCCTGCCATGTCTGTTCGAGTGCAACTGCTCGCCTGTCACCCCCGCGGTGTCTTTTCGAGCGAAATCGCTCATCCGTCGCCCCCACCGTCCCTATCCAAGTGCCAGCATTCGCTCATCACCCCCGCCGTGTCTTTTCGAGCGCCACCGCTTGTGTATCGCCCCCGTTGCATCTATTCGAGCACAACCGCTCGCCTGTCACCCCCACCTTGTCTATTCAAGTGCCAGCGCTCGCCTGTCACTCCCGTCATGTCTTCTTGAGTACAACCGCTCGTGTATCGCTCCTGCTGTGTCTATTCGAGCGTAACCGCTCGCCGGTCACCCCCGCCCGCCACATCTTTTCGAGCGCAACCGCTCGTGTATCGCCCCCGCCGTATCTATTCGAGCGCCAGTGCTCGCCCCCTGCTGTGTCTTTTCGAGCACAACCGCTCGTGTATCGCCCCGCTGTATCCACTCGAGCGCCAGCACTCGCCCGTTCGCTCCGCCGTGTCTATTCGAGCACAACCGCCTGCCTGACGCACGCCACTCGCGTGCATATTGCACTCGTCCTCACCTCGTCCCTGTCCCGGGTACGGGTTTGACGCGGGTAGGGCAATCCCAACCCGTACCCGTACTCGCGTGATACCCGTTGTGCGACCTGCGTGTGCTACCCCTGTGAGTCAGAACAAACGTACACATATTCTTGTAACTTTTGATGTATTAGACACTTGATTTAACAGTACTAGTACTACAATGAAGATTTAAAAAATCCGTGCGATGGGTCGAAATTCGGCGACGGGCTGAATTTCTATAGTGCGGCTGGGTCAAAATTCCGTACAGGCAGGATCTTGCGGTGCACTGAGTTAAGTATTTTGTGCCATAGTCTCGGGCCATGCCCGACGAAATGACGAAATTTTCGTCGTCGTAACGCGTCATACGGCCTGACAACGAACGAAATCCTTGTCACGCGTCACACGGCCCGACGAATCAAGTGTGAGGATACAGCCTGAGTATGGCCCGGTTTCTCCAGCGAGCCTGGTGAGTGTCCCAGGCTGTCCTTGCACACTACGACACGGATATTCGCTGCCACTTTAGCCCAGCGCCACCGGACTTGCGACATTGCCGTTGACGGTGACTGTACTCCTGCTGCATTGGAGTCGGAGGAACTTGGAAGGCGGGTTGCGATGCTCGGGGGCCGCGTCCAGACCAAGGGGTGGGATACCCATGACAGCGGTATTTTCCCGACACAACGTCCGAGGTATGTCTTGATACACGCGTCCACACGATTTTGGTATCTGACAAATGCGAGTGGTAGATCATCACTTGTGTGTGCTTGCTGTGTTGCTACGTCAGAAAATAACTGTTTCCTGTCATGCAGACTTGAGCTCGAACATTCAACGCGTCGCTGCAAGCCTCAGCAATGCCCACCCTTTCATCTCTGCTCCGATAACCCTACTCGCTTACGTCGGCTAACTTGGAGTCTCGGGCTGAGCCGGTGCAACTGAGCACACCTTCAAGTTAGACTATGCTCTCAATCAGATCGATTCCCTGTCTACGTGGGTGTTTCATCATGTCACATCTCGTTTGCCTCATCTCATGAAACCCTCTCTTTCACCATGATAAGACTCCGCCGGCAGCTGACTTCAAACATCTAGGGAGTCATATAAAGACATGAAAGTTTACACTCTTAGTCGTTCTGAAAACATCTTCCCCCGTCTTCTCTACCATGATAGCGAATCAGTCCTCGTCAGGGAATAGCGGTAGAGATTCCCAACCAAACACAACGCCGTCCAAGAAAGGCCTCAGATTCTGGCTTATCTTCGCCTCCATGTGCATCTGCCTTTTCCTCTCTGCCCTCGAACTAGCTTGTGTCTCTACCGCGCTTCCTACAATCGCAAATGATCTCCATGCCTCTCAGTTCACCTGGGTCGGTTCCGCTTTTGCCCTTGCTTCCACTGCCTTCCTCCCGATGAGCGGTGGCCTGGCGCAGACATTTGGTCGGCGGCTTGCTATTCTGATAAGCATAGCTCTCTTTGCGCTAGGCAGCGGCATTTGTGGTCTCTCGAGTAGTATGAATATGCTCATCGCGGGAAGGACCATACAAGGTTTGGGTGGAGGTGGCATTCAGTCCCTCACAGGGATCATTCTAGCTGATCTCGTAACGCTGCAAGAGCGTGGTCTCTATGCTGGCTTATATGGAGTGTGAGACCTGCTCGATCATCATCCGATAAGGTGAACTCATGTATTTATGTAGCACGTGGTGTCTTGCTGCATCAATCGGTCCTGTTGTTGGGGGCAGCCTCGCAGCGCAGGGACTGTGGCGCTGGATTTTCTGTGAGTATGGCAAGGTTGCTTATCATGGCCCAAATACTCACACAATGCGCAAGACCTCAATCTCCCCATTTCACTCATTGCGTGCATCTTAGTCATCTTCTTGTTGGATCTGCCCGTTCCACCAGGCAGTTACCGAGAGAAATTTATCCGAATGGATTGGATGTATGAGTGCAATGGTCGCTGTAAATTCAACTCAACTCACATTTCACTGGACAGTGGCAACTTTCTTGTGATCTCGAGCACAGTCGCGTATACGATAGCATTGACGTGGGGTGGCATCACTGCCCCATGGCATTCTGTTAGGGTGCTTGTTCCGTTAGTCCTTGGTCTGGTCGGTCTCTGGGCCTTTATCGTGTATGAAGCCACCCTTGCAAAACACCCCCTCGTATGTACTTCTATTACATGCCCCCTGATCCGAATTGCATCTACCCGCCCAGGTGCCGTTCTCCTTGATGTCAAACTTGACCAGCATCAGTGGGTAAGAGAACCGGACATCACTCACAACCGTTTTCTCGTCCACTTACCCCTTCACCAGTTATATACAGACGTTTTTCTGCTTTCTCATTATATTTGCAGTCGTCTGTGAGTTTACTCGAATACATCGCTATCCCTGCTCAACGTGACCCCTGTACAGACTACTTTCCAGTCTACTTCCAGGCTTGCAAAGGCGCATCCCCCGCCAGATCTGGGGTTGACTTGCTTCCGTTCTCAGCGCTTGCCCCCGCAGCAATCAGTTCCGGGATATCAGTTAAAGCAACTGGACGATATCGACCGCAGACGTGGATGGGTTGGGTGTTCACTGTCGTTGGCCTCGGTTTGATGGGCACAATTACCGCAACGGACCCTCTCGGGAAATCTTATGGATGTCTTGCCGTGCTCGGCTGGGGTATAGGGTACGTTGTGTTGCCTGCATGAGGTCTATCTCCGTCTGATGCTCCATATTTCACCCGTGGCAGAATACTGAGTGCGACATCCATGTACCCTATTCAGGCGCCCTTACCAGTGACCCAGAATGCACCCGCCCTTGCCTTCATGTGGTTCCTCCGTTCATTTGCCTCTGTGAGTATCAAAATCAATCATAGGTATGTCCTTACGCGTCATTCCCTCCAGGTGTGGGGTATCACTATCGGAAGCACCGTCTTGCAAAACGAGCTCGCAAAGAAGCTCCCTGCATCGTTTATCCAATCCATCCCACAAGGAGCTGCCATCGTGTACGCGCTCATCCCAGAGCTTTCTGCATTCCCTCCACAGACCCTCTCCGAAGTCCAAGTCGCTTTTGCAGGCAGTCTTGCGGTGTTATGGCGCGTCTTGGCTATCATCAGCGGCGGAGGGTTCGTAGTGTCGTTGTTCATGCGAGGAGTCGCGCTGCATAACACGATGGATGCGGATTGGGCGCTCAAGAATCTGGACTCGGAGCTGAGTCAGGGGACAGCATAGGAGCATGCCCGCTCCGCAGATGAAAAGGAGAAGGGGTCAGCTGGTTGTGCATAAATTTTAGAAAGTACGCATGAATGAACGAGTTACAGTAATTCGTTCACAATGCTCAGGTGTCTGGAGGTGATATTCCAGCTGGACATCGTCTACATCAGAAATATCGAATATCCTTGTCAACTCTGGATCCTCAGCGCTCGATTCATTCCCTGAAGGGGACAGCCGCATTACAAGTCATTCAGGATGCGTCACGCTCGCCCGTCTTCTGCGTCTCAGACTCCTCAGAGCACGCTTCTACTAACGGCATTGTTTGTCTTCCCTGCTAACTGTATGATCAGTGACACATGACATACCGGTGCCGAGTACCCTCCGAGTCTTGTCTACCGAGATCCCGAAGCACGTTATCATGTGCATCCAGGATCGTCACGGTGGCGCCGCACTTGAAACGTTCATCTAACCACTGTTTCAAGTAGCAATATCGGTTCGCAAGGTAATAGATCAGTATTTTATCGCGAGTCGCAAGTCTAGAAAAGTACATACTAGAGATAGAACTCGCAGTAATTGAGCTACCTAAAACCTGATGTCCGTCTTGACAAGCTTGACATTCGAACGTGGGTTACATGGTTTTGTCAACAAATGAGTCGAGTTTCAAGGTTTCGGGGGAGTCAAATATTGGTGTCTTTTCCGAGATACGTGGCAGCGGAACTCCTCCTTGTCCAAAGTCTATCGCGTATCATTAGAACTTTTGATATCCCAGGCACAACTTCTCCCGTTCCAGACTTCTACTAAGTTGGGAGGCTCAGCTGGTATCATGTCAATCTCGACTCCCTCCGAACTACCCATGTGTTTAAATCCTAGGTATGACGTGGATTAACCTTTCCAATGTGACACGAGCCCTAGCTAACATGGGTACTCCGCGCCAGCAAGCAACGTGTGCCAGAACTGCCATGCACTGTTTAATCTGAAACCATCGATTGTCGCAAGCTGTCCTTTCTGGTTCGCGCTCTGTCGGTTGTGTCATTAAACCGCGGAGTCGACAAGATCCTGAGAATCACCTTGCTTGACAAGTTTCTATCGCACCCAAAAAGTAGCCCCTGTCTCCCGGAGACTGCCGAGGTAAGCAAATAAGAATAAACAAATACTCGTTGCTCGTTACCAACTCCCATCAGTCAACGCTTCGTGGGAGTCGGGGATCGTTGTTAGCATTAATTGTAGCTCTCTTGACTTGCTCGCTCATACTTAGCATCGTGTTCCATTACTTGCAAAGACCAAGCAAATTAATGGCCATAACATCAAGCTTGACCTGTGATTGTTACCTGTAACTTTGAAGCTACAAAGAGACGTTCCCGATCCATAACCCAAGTGCCGACCTGTTCATTCGTTCAGGCGGCGTTGGAGATTGTGGGCTTTCAACTTTCCAACCACCTTGTTCATGAGCACCCGAAACCCAGGAATCTCCGTTTGCCCACCATGCTTGGTTTGACCAGCGATTGATAGTCCCGCGGATCGACATTCGGTGATTCAGAACCCAAAACACAAGATGCGCATGTCCTCATCCCGAGAGACCTCTTGCTCATCTTCCCCAATCTCACGGTTCGACTGGGAAGTGCATACGATGTTCTGTGCTCATTTTCACCACCAGGGATGCCTGTCGGCCAACACGCTTTTGATGGTTATGCCGACCGACGTGGACGAAATGCGTTCTTGCCCGACCCAGTGTCTGGTTGTGACGCAAAGTACAACGGAACATTCCATGATACGCCCAGTAGTCTGGATCAGGTTTGGGCGGAAGTTAGCGGAGGAAGCGACAGAAGGCAATGGAAGTGCAGCCGAAGAGCGTTTCCAAAGTCAGGCTCCTCAGACTGTGGCGCGTAGGAGTGTGGCTTTTCCACGGACGATAACAACAACTTTCACGAAATTCCAACCTAAACTGGCAAGCGCCACCGGACTTCCAGAAGGATTCAAGCGGATCCGAAAGTCTGAAGAAAGTTCGGTTCCGTTTTCAGAAGATTTGTCTAAGTGTCGTTAGTGATTGTGGATGGGCCCGCCTCGCGTTCTAACAGTTAGACCCTGTCAAAGCCTCTCAGTTCTTTGCAAATCCCTCGGTTTGCGCTGAAACGCTAACCGATCACAGGAAGTGGTTTGCTACAGGAGGTTCGTGCCTGCCAGTACCATACGGATGTTGATGTACACAAAAGCAAGGCTCAGTGTTGGACAAGTGATACTGTAAGTAATTATTACGAAATTTAAGGTTCGCCGTATTATGCATGCAGGACGCGACCAGAGCGCCTGCAGAGGCTTCAAAAAGAAGTCCTGCCTCAGGGTGGCATGTAGACGCTCAGTCTACCGACAGGGTCTTGCCCTTTGAAGCAAATTCAATTCTCGTGGGCAGGACTATATAATTGCTGCAGTTCGCTTCCTGGTGAAGTGGTTAACGCATTCCTCATCATGTTCGCTATGGATCGTCGAACTCTGCACACCTTGGAGCTCGGCGCCGCGATTGCCGGTCAAACCGTCCTTCTGGGTATTGCTTGGGGTTTCTTTGGTGTAGTCTTCTACGATGATCCCCTCGTCGTCTCTGACTACTTTGCTAACCTCGTGAATTCGAGGCCGACCGAGACGACTTGGATAACCACCTTAATAGCAACCATTTTTTCGGTAACGACGACAACGTGGGTCTTCATTCAGGTTGTGCGGGAGTACTCCTCACGATGGTTTACATTGCCCAGTTGTCTGTCTATTGCCTTTAAGGAAGCATTGCGGCACCGTATGCGCAGGTCCATCTCATTGATCCACCTCAGCGGCGGGATCGCCTTGGCAAGGAACTCATTCTTCATCAACTTTCGCCACCCGATCCCAGCCATGGTGACCCTGGCGGTGTTTGGAGCGACGAAGTTGTTGGTGTCGAGGTACGTTGGTACATTCTTCGGGGAATATGATCTCATTACACTACACAGCTGGACTGCCTTGCTAGCCCCGACTCCCATCACTTGGACCGCTCCTGCATCTAGTTTGGAACTTGATCTCACTAGTAGCTGGTTCGAGACGATGCTTCAGCAGGAACTCGTCCAGAGTGGCGCTGCTCTAGGTAAGTCGGATCTTTGAAGTCAAGGCATGGCCGTTCACATGGGTTGAACAGTTCGTGGTAACTCGACTCAGATTGTCGATCTTGATGGCGTGCTCAGCGGTATTGCTGCGGCGGAATTCAATATTCGCACACCGGGGATATTTGATTTCAATGGCGCTAAATATAACAGATCCACAGGTATGCGTGGCTCAATCGCATTCCTCAATCATTAATGTATACCGTGATGCAGGTGGTATCCTTCCCGCGGTGCAGGAGTATGCCGGCACAACCCAACCCGTTCCAGAGAACAATACCGGTCTAGCATTTGCGGGTGGCTCAATTCCGACGTACCTGGAGGTGGACTTTCCAAAGGGGCGTGTAATACAAGGACTCCGTCATCAATTCACATTACTACAACAAGGTCTAACTGCGGACGTGACGTGTCAGCCGTCCAATGGCACAGGAGGGAATGTTTACTCGTCATACTATCCATTACCAGTTCCCTATCCGAATGGAACGACTAATTACTGGTTATGGGCATGGAACATCACGGCTGACTGTAGCCAAGGTGAGTGTGCTACTAGTTCAGCTGAATCACGTATGAACGACTACACCTGATACAAGGACAACCTTCTCAACAAACATATGTGACACGGTCGAATTCCTCTACCGTGCCAGATAGCTCTTCGACTGCATTAATATCCTCTGTTGTGTGCCCTTATCCTCTTGGACAAACTGGCCTTCCCTGGGAACAGTTCAGTAAGTTTATGACTTTGTTTCGTGCCTTTCATGCACTGAATGCCATCCTTTAGCGGTGTTCACCAATGCAACTGGGAGATACAACTTCCTCCCCCAAACGTTTTGCACGATAAGCCCGGTCGTCACCACTTCTTTTGTGAACTACTCGCGTGGTGCCATAAACACGACTGTCATCAGTTCACAACTACTCGGCAGTAGCAATAGGAACCTGACGCAATTCCTTGCGGCCATAGTTGACTACCAGTCGCGGACCGCGCAGAGCTTGTCCTCAAACTCTATCGGCGATGCCCTGTATTCCATTTATATTTCTGCCTTGGACAGCAACTCATCCAACCCCGAGGACGTGGCGAATTATTTGGTACGGGAAACGGTAAGCTTCTCATCTCATTTGCTGCTCACCGAGTGAACGAGCTCGCTTCCAGGAACGATACTGGCGTGGTGTCATCGAGTTTTCGGGAACGGTGCGTCTTCTGCTTATTCCATCTGACCGCTAAGCGAACCTCATCTATCCTACAGTTCCTTCGATCCGCATTTTCGGTCAACCCGCTCGTTATCCCAGCTGAAGCACAGATCGCTGTGACTGGCAACGAGACAATCACGACGATAGGGTGGTATCGCCGATCTCCGGTTTGGGCGTATACCACCATCCCCATCACGGTCGTCGCGTTCATGTTTTACACTGCTGTCGCCTACACGCTGTGGAATGTCTTCTCCGAGCGGGGCCACGAGTCATTCACGGAGGTTGACCCCTCGAACCCAATCCACGTGATGATGGTATCCTCGGCGAGGGATCGCAGCGAGGCCAATGACAATCTGGACGATTATTTGGCTGGCTTTGAACGCGGTGGGATCGGCAAGAACGAGAACACGAGAGTGCAGTTGATGAATGTTGACGCTCACCGCAAGAGATTCAGGGTGGTCAAAGACAGGGTATGTATGGTCAACGTGTGGTTTCAAATCTGTTACTAATACACCATTCTTGGTGCCAGGAGGTGTGATTTGCTACCCTGGCGTGGCGAAGCTTTGGAGGACAGGGTTTCCGTTGGTTGTTTATCATCGGCAGGTTTCTTTCGTGCAGAAGTGGACTTCTCATTTCACCTTTGCCCACGTTCATACTAGTGTACCCTGAAGATTACTGTATATTACTTCTTGCATGAGTTGCGTTTATTACGACGTGTAACGAGTTGACTATCTGCGCGGGGACCCGGAGTCGTGGACTCCATGTTCACAGTCACTCTCTGAGTGATCGCCAGATTCCGCTGCCGATGCCCGTGCACCATGCGAATAGCACGCCATTACGCTGACAGGGTCATGGAAGCGGAGCACGCATTGTAGCACTGGCAAAATGGAACATTTAATGGCAAAAAAAGGTGAGAGTGCCGTCATAAGCCAGTTCTGATCAGAAACACCCCTCAAACTAATTTCCTGTCAGTGCTATATTCTTTGACCTATTATCCGGTCTTTATACACATACCCAAACCATCTGGTCTTCACATTTCTTCATAGTAACTTCCCAGTAGTTTTTTCAAACTTAATTACTAAGCCCTTTAATCTGATGTGATTTCTACCATCTACGCAATCTAGTGATTTTCGACTTATCAAATCGAACAAATTGAATGGCGTTAACTAATTTCCAGCAGGATATACTTAGTGCCCATTGATCTACCACCCCGGGAGATCAATGGAACATCATGCCATGCCCTCGTCAGGTGAGAATGTCCAACAAAACATAGCACCGCCCAAGAAAGGCCACATCGAGGACAGTGGACTCGGATGTGGACATCCTTTGATTAGTTTGCTACTTACTACGTCCCTATGGCTGTGTTCTGCATAGGCGTATCCAGGAGTGAAGCCGGTGAAAAGTGTCGTTTGTAAGTGTTGGTGACCTTTGGAGGCCACAAGCCGCAAACAAAAATGGAACGTTCAATGACAAGTTGAAAACTAAACTATACCGCGACGTCTGACTTCTCTCTGGAGGGGAGTCGAACCCCGCTCTTCCGCGGTCAACGTACTGGAGACGTGAATGACAGGCGGATGTACTATCCGATATACTACCAGAGATCGACCAGAAGCAGCTGATAGATGGTAAAGACACCTGTGCTTCCAGATCATCCGTGGTTCCAAATCGTCTACGTGTTTCATTATCAAAATAATGCCAGTACAACATGTCCATTGTCTTCGTCAAATAGCATATCGGAATTGAAGGCAAGATATTCTTCCAAGCTACATCATTAGGGTTCACCAATTCTCCAACATGATCTGTGCGCATTCCTAGAACAAACTGTTCAGAATCTATGTTTCCTCCAGTCGATTTAGAACCAACAAACCTTGAGTCTCGCAAAGTTGTACACAATGGCAACGTTTAGCACCGTCCTCAACTTTCGCTTCGTCTCCGCTTTGCCAACGGCCAGTTGATAAGATCCCGAACACTGACAATATCGCGAGGCATTGTCTGAGCGGACTTGCTTGCATTTGGAACAACGCATATCTTGCTGCGCAAACGATTTCTCGATTACGCCAACCATGCGGACCAGCTCCATCTCTATCGCAGACCGATCGTATTCGGCCTGACATTTACGATTCCGACATATCCATTTGGGAGGTCCGACGGTCAAACCATCTGGCATGAGCTCCGGATCGCGGCAAAAGTCAAAGTCGCGAAGTGAATCGCACATTTTGCATGCGACGTTGGACAGTTTCAGTGTTTCACAAGGATTTCGGAAGATGGCTTCGTTGGCAAATTCTCGAACCCCTGCCAGGTCGAGTAGATTCCGCTTTAACAGACCAATCTCCACTTGGTAGTCTCCCGCGAGGCCGAGGACGGCGCAAGTAAACTTGACGAACTCAAGGACGGGGTTGGTGAGCGTCAGGTAAGAACCTGGGAGTACTGGGAACGTGAACTGGGATTGGCGCTCTTCATCGTACACTGAGTCTCTGTGTTTGGTCTGAATGGCACCAATGACTCGTAGGAGTTTCCGCGTGAGTTTCCTGGCAATGAACTCGCGAGTGGCATCTATCTCCTTCTGTTTCCCAACGTCTCGTTGCGTGACGTCGGGTGCAGAGTTTTGCAGTACTCGAAGGGGTGCTCGTGAATTCTCGTTCGCTTTTTGTCTGATCTTGTAGAGTTCGACGATGAAGTACTGAATGATAGAGCTGAAGTCGCTTTGGATGGCTGGCGGGAGGAAAGTCTCTATGTTCCACCGCGTCTCGATAGTGAGTTCCTCCGGAGGTTCAAGAGCCAGTGGATCATCACAAACGACACCCCCAAAGTTTGCGGAATCCATGAGCAGCAGGTAGTCGTAATAGCGTTCTGTTTTCAGATACACATGCTGGAATAGTTCGTGGGAGGTGACCGCCGTGGCGATATACGTCGCGTAGGCGTGAGCTGTTCCAGGTGGCTTCGAAGTAGCGAGCAAGATTCGACTGAAGTCGGCGTAGATGACGTTGGAACCTAGTCGTTTGAATTCGGCCAGCATCTGTATGAACGTTTTCCGCATAAGCGCGTGAATGAAACGGTGGATGCTTGGGTCGTAAAGATGAGATCCGCTCGTGCTAATCCATCGCCAGAAATGGTCAGTTGCTAGCGCCGCAGGACTCTCGAAGTTGGCTTGGACTTTGTCAAGAAGCCAGGTTTTGATCATCGACTTCATGATACCGAACGTCAAGGTAGAAACGTTCGACTCTCCAAGGGTGAGGTCGCGTTGTGAGTCGCCCCGGTTGTACGCACTCAGGGTATGAGATGTGGAGTCAAAGGCGGTGGTCCCACCACTTCCTTCTAGCTCGTTCACTGCGACGGAATGCAGTACGGAGTTGACGGCAAGATTGCGGACTGTGATTTCCAGGCAGACATTGGAATAACACCCAGGAGTTGTGAACTCCGTGTTCTGTAGTTCCTCTGTTGGCCGATTGTCAGCTTCTCTGCCGCCGAGATCTGGCCGCTCGGTGGGTGACCACCAGAGGATGATATCTTGTTGTATCAATTTCCGTGCGAAACTGATATCGGAGAGGATGAGAGGTTGGTCTCCGTCAATGTGGCCAATAGGAATGTCGTAGTAGTCCGAAAGAGTGATCAAACGATCCAGCCATGCGCCACACATAAGGTAGCAGTGCAGCATCTTTTGGGCGACATGCGTTTGCCAAGGAAAGACGTCGAGAGAATGATGAACTTTGGCTTTGGGCATCGACATGACAGGGAATCGTGAGAGTTTGGGGACGTGCGTGTCGAAGTAGACTTGCTCTTTCGATGAGGAGATTACGACCGTAAACGATAGGTTTTCCAAGAGCCCGAGTTCCCGAGAAATCGCTTTAAGAGCGGAGACGTCCTTGCTGTGGTACGCCGTGGTGAACTCGCATGAAATGGGGTATTGGATGGAAGCAGAATCTCCGAGATGACTCTGCCGTTTCTTCGAGAGGTCCGTATACAGCTCCTGCAGACGTGGTATGCCTTGGCGGCGTGTTGCAGGATCTACTAGATGCAATTTCACGGTACCGCTGGGAAGGAACAGCGCAAACACATGGATTGGAGCGGTTTGCGAGCAAGCGTGGTAGAGGAATAGATATTTGCCACCGTGCCCACCATCAAGGTACGTCTTTCGAGAAAGGGAAGGACTGGCGCGATCGAGCTGGCTCAAATCGACCCCCATGGTCTGGGCTTTGTTGAGAGTCAAACCCAGTTCATCGACAGTGCAAGTCTTTCCCAGCTTGAGCAAGGCTCGCATCTCTAACGGAACCTAATAGAATGAAGCGGTTAAGAGAAAGCTGAGTTCGCGTAGGGCTGGACAAACACCTACCTGCCGTTCGAATACACCGTCGACATTCGGATTGTTCGTCAAGTCTGTAAAATGTTCTTGAATGTCTTCGTAAACATCTTCCTTGACGACCACTTTGTACAAGTCACTGCACGGAATATCCCTCGGCAAGTGTCGCATGACTTTTTCCACTTGGTAGAACTCCGTGCGGAACAAGTCGTCCCTGGGCGGATTCTTGAAGTGGAGGTAAAATTGTCTAGGAATACGAAGCGGAACCGGAGTAAGTTCTCCGTCGACGGAGACCCACATCGTAAACCGCCCAGAAATTTTGCTCGGTCGGATCTGTACGATGTCCCAGCGCTGCGTCGTCCGTATCCGTGCGCCTCTAAACATGGAAGGGACAACCGCAGACGTCTCTCCGCCCCAACGAGCTTCGCGCATCTTACGCCAACGAGGTTTAATCGCTTTTAACCAAGCAGAGTAGTCACAGCTGGCATCTGGGAGAGGAACACTGAATGCGTCGTCTTCTTCAGCCTCAGGACTTGGCTTCCGCGTAGCCTTGCGGCTCACGATGGCAATACGTCCTTTGTTCGGGTGTTTCTGCGTCCCAAAGTCCTCTATGTCACTTTCTTCGCCTTCTTGCACCTTTTGCCGAGGGATGACAGAGAAGAAGTCGGTAACCTTGTTCTGCTTGAACTTGTCTACGGCTCCCGCAACCCTACGGTGCAACCAATCAGGATGCCTAATCCTTGGTACGGGATTTGAGACGCCCTGCATGGCCGCAGGTATAGTGATCAGTTTCTGGATCACGGAACCCAATCGCTCGATGTAGTACTCCCAGTCCAAAATGGAACGGAGGTCGAAATTGCAGAGGCCCGGGTCTTTGAGCCACCTGCGGAGGTAGGTACGCTTGACGGATTCTTCTGCAGAAAAAATGGCAATCGGGACGGCTCGTTCGGTGACGGGAGCACCATTGGGCTTGGCGGAAATAACGAACTTGCAAGCGAGACCTTTATCCTTGACCATTTGGTCGCCCAAGAACTCGGCAAGTCTCTTGGCAGTACTAATTGACGTGGACTTTTGGCCGGCATACTCGGCGAGTGTCTTCGACATACTTCTGTTCTCGGCAATGAGCTCGACGAGCTCCTCGTCCGAGAGTGTTTCAGCATGAGAGAAGAGGATATCGAGCCACTGATTGGCGACGTTGGCAACAGCGCCATAGCACTCCTCGGTGGTGGTCCCCAACAAGAACTTCTCGAAGATTTGAGACTGGAATATTTTGATGAGTTGGAGTTCGCCACGTCGTTTGACTTCGAAGCCTTTAAGCTCTGCGAGAGAACCGTCGTCGTTAAACACTGCGTAACGCTTCTTGAGCAGTTTGTCTTCTTCCTTCGACGAGGGGAGAATCATGGCGCGGTATGGTCCGTCGAGCTCAAAGAAGATGGAGTTTTCAGAGTGAACGTCGTATTCCCCAGTTTCAGGGTTGAAGTTGTGGTATTGGTCGTTCGTGAACCGCGCGTGGACAAGGTGGTTGAGCATCGTGCAAGGGTATGAGATGGGGATGGCCTTGCCGCTGGCCAACTTGAACTTGAAGTTCTCCGGGAACACGCCTGGAAGCATACACCAGATTCCGTCCGTGTCCAACTCCAGAGGACGCCCGATCTGCTCCACCAACGCACGAGCCATCTGAATGATCGTCGCGCCAGTAAGGCATGTAATCCCCGCCATCTCCATCGAGTGCCAGCGAGCGCCTTTACGCATCACGTACCCGTAGAAGGAGTTGAGGATGCACTTGTGAGCGAGTTGTAACGAATCGTAGAGCACGATCATCTTCTTTGCCTCGTCCACTTCCGTTAGGGAGCGACCCTCATCGAGAACCGTATCAAGATTCCTCTTCCACGTCTTGAGAAGCCCTTTGTACTCGTACCGCCGATCACGGAAACGGCGCACGGTATCGACGTAGAAAGGGTTTTCCCGCTGACAAACGATGGATTCCCGCGTCTCGACCCTCGTGTCCTTGATCTTCTTGTACACCTTGCGAGAGTAGTCCCCAAGTCGCTTGTGCAACAAAGCCGTCTGCTCCGCCTCCGTCAAGTCGACGAACTTGCGCTGCGGTCCTCCAGGTTTCTTAGGAGGGAAGGTCTCTTGGTTCAACGCGTGTCGAATCATGTTATACTCGTCCCTGTGTGCGGGGAAGAATTCGCCTCTCCACGCCCATTCAAGCCTTCGGTCGCACTTCTTCCCTGGCCTGTTGTAGTCGCACACCGCGCACACCGACTCGTCAACCATGGAGTCAGGTTGCAGGCGATTCGACAACATGATATTGGGGTACATAGCGGCAACGTCAAGGTGGTAGATCAGTGGCTTGTCCGTCCGCCGTGGGTTATCTCGCATGAGCTCGAGTGCGGATTGTATCTGCGACTTGACTTCCTCGTAATTGGTGACGTTGTCCAAAGACTCGTTCGACTCCTCGGTGATGTGGAACTTTAAAGCGAGATCAAGTTCATCGATCAGCTGAACACCGGCATTAGCATAAGCAAGATATTACGAAGAATATCACAAACTTTTTGAACAGCTTCAGGAACGATCTTGAAATCCGTAGGGATATCACTGCGGAACACGCCGGCTTCTAATGCTTCCACGTGCCCTCCTACGTAAGTTTCAGAGGCAAGCAGGTGGCCTTCGAACATGTTCAGATGTGCTTCTTCATGTCTGTTGGGCATGATGATATGCCCTCGGTACGCCTCCACCTGAGTCAATGCGTGAGTGAGGCAGTCCTAACATTATTCGCAGGTCTACGCACCATCAACAAGGTCTCACAAAGCGTTCCACTCCCCTTGCGCAAAACCTCGTCTGGACACAACGGGATAATGTTGCACAACGAGAAAATGAACGGATGTACATATTTCATGTACAGATAATAAGTCGCTACCGCATCGGAAACGGAGTACTGGGCGAGGACTTGTGGCTGTTCCATGGCATATCTAACAATTGATTATTAGCATGAGCACCGACAAGAGCCTGATCGACGTACGGCGTCATCAATTCGGGGTCCAACTCGATTGGATTATACCCCAACTTTGCAGTCGTAACGGCCTTCAAACCTTGACTACCTTGCGGTAGGTACGAGTCACGCTTGACCCATCGGAAGCAGTCCATATGGACACAACAGCGACTTTTGAACTCGTCCTCCGAATCCTTTGCAAAACCAATCTCGAGGAACATGTCAATACCATTAGCTATCGCTCTGGCGCAGAGAAACGGGAAATCGAAGAAATCGCCGTTAAACGTGGCTATAACAGTGGGCTTCACGTCCTGGATGTGTTCGAAAAACCTTGTGATCGTAGCAGCCTAGTCGAGTCGGAACCAGTCAGCAAATGTAGACGCCGCAAAGAGACGACATACCTCGTCCTTCTCGTTATACACGATAAACGGCCCTTCGTACCCTTCCTTGGGGGTATACTCAAAGTTTTCGATGTCCTCGCTCACGATTTCGCGATTCGTGATGAGGTATCCCTGACCATCGATCATGTACGAGATCATCATGACTTGGTCGATCGCTTGGTCAGGGAACTTGAGCGGTGCCTTGGTCGTCTCGATATCGAACGCCATGACCACAGGGTCCGCACGTTTGACGCGCTCCGGGATGGGCGTAAAGCTGGGCTGTCCCGCATTAAACGTCACAGCGTACCACAACCCAACGCGCAGTTCGTTGTCGATGGCAACGCGCAGGTAATATGGCACGTCAAACTCCCGGATGTCGACGATGCAGTCGCGAGGATCCCTATCCTTGTAGCTGCCACCGTTGATACTCCCGCCAATCTCCGCCCATTCGCCCTCGAGTTCCATGTTCGTGCTTGGGCCCGCGGTAGCGTTGACGACTTCCGCATAAGCATCGACGGCCCCGCGTTTGGCACCATTCTCGAGCGCGAGAGGGGCAATTTCGCGCCTCACGGCGAGGAGGTCCGAGACATTCCTAAAGCATAGCTGAAGGTAAAGCCTCCGGTGTCCCATCAAATGATTCGGCAACTTGAGGTCCTCTTTTCGGTCGCGTACGATCCTGTAGATAACCCCCTCGAACCGCTTCATGAGCCATTCCTCGACGCTGGCTTCCGAACCACTCTGAAAAGCCACAACCGCGTCAAGACACCCGTGAAGAAAGAACACGTCAAACACCCACCTTGCACGCGATACAAAAGTAAGGCTCGTATTGCATCGTGCACTTGAACGACCCGCCGTCATCCTGTATGAAATAAAAATCGACCGCAGCCTTTCCCCCAGGATAATCCGGGTCCTTGACCAGCGTAGGATGCATATTGATGAGCCAGCCCTCTCTCCGTCCGCCCTCTTGCAGCCGCGCGAACCCGAGCTTCTCGTCGATCTCGTCGCTTAAACGAACCTGCTCGAATCGCTCGGCGAGCTGGGTACCGTCGTCTTCGCGTTGCGGAGCCGGTCCTTTACCTGGCGCGTTTCCGTTGGATGCACCGCCGCGTCCACCTCTTCCTCTGCCACGTCCACCGCGATAATATGTGCTTCCCCGATAGCCAGCACGTCCTCCACGTCCTCCACGTCCGCGACTATTCGATGTCGACCCGAAATTGCCACCGCGCGCCATGGGTGAAGAGAGTTGAAGGCAAAACAACGAGACTCGCGTAGTAATAGTGTGATTGCACGTGATGTGACATACGCGACCTGTCACGTCTTTGTCACAACCATACACGATGAAGCTATCGAGTTGGTGTACACTTCCTTCAAGCACTCCCATTATCTGTGTCTTCACGACCGTTTGACGTTCTTCCTTCTGGATAGCAAGGTGGGTATAGGGAGAAAAATAAGCTGGGTATCTCATAAAAAATACGCACTACGCACAACTTGCCGACGAAATGCTCAGGATGAAAATCCGTAACCAGTACTGGAATAGGCCCATAATAAAAGAGAAAGAAAGAAACGATGCAGTACGGGGATAGACCACAAGCGGTCGTTCAATCAAAGAATATAGTAATGTAAATGGGAGAGCGGAAAGAGGTTTGACAAGAAAACCAGAAAATTGGACCAGGGACAGAATGCACCGACAACACAAGACACAGAACAACCATAAACCAAACAAACCAATAGCGCGTACCTCTCCCCATCTTACTCTTCTTCGTCTTCGTCTTCTTCTTGGATCGCGTGCTTGAAAGCAGTTCCTCGTACCCCCGGTAGCTGCCACCGTCCACCCCTCGCTTCTGGTGCTTCAAGTACGATCTCACCTTGTCCAGGAGCCGGCGAGGACCTCCCAACAGGTGAATGGCCACCTCTCTGTCTCCCCACAACGCCGCCCGCAGAGCTAACGCGAGCCTTCCCTGTTCTTGAGTGCCCACTGTGACTCCTCGGCGGTGGCGACATCAGCAGTGGGATTGGGGACTCCAACGTCAAGTACGACGAACTCGTACTTGAACTCGTCGTCGCACTCCCAGGCATCTGGCCCAGCCCACCCGCAAATTCAGGTATATCGTCATCCTCGTCCACCCAGTCACTCTCATCTCCCATGTTCAAGCTTTGACGCCCCCCACTGAACACGTCCCTGATATCTGGTGCCGGCGAGATGACGAGGACCTCGACGGGAAGATGAGTACTCCGGCTCTGCCAGCCAGGAGGTTCATGTCCCCAGCTCCTCTTCCATGACGTACGCCCTACGGAACCAGAGCCATGCGGGCTGGTAAATGGTGTGAGGCGCTTCTGGGCGATAAACGTGCCTGCACTGCGTCTAGGCGTGCTATCGTCTGATGAGCGTCTGGATGGGTATCCCTTGAATGGCGAGCTGGTTCGCGTCGCCTCACCCTCTGAAGCTTCGTAGAATGAGGTGGGTCGTGAAGATGAAAGCGAATGCGCTGAGGAAGCAGCCGAATTCGAGCGGCGATGCACGGGGCGGGAACTTCCAGGTGTGCTCTCAATACGCCGTACGACACGCGTAGACGAGGAAGAGCCCGCCCTACGATGATGGTATTTGGGTAGTGGCGAAGAGGTGCGATAGTATGCTGACCCATTTGATCCCGTGGACGGGGACTTGCGATGTCGAGGAACACCGCCAATGGTAAAACTGTGCACAGACGACGGTCGTGAGGAGTGATCACCCCTCTCGGAATTGGGTGTCTCTGCACCAAGGGATTGGACGGAAGGGATTTGGTCAAGGGTATGTGGTTGCTCAACCACAAAGACTTGGCCAGAATTGCCAGAGGACTTGCGGGAATTGACGCTGCTAGATCGACGAGATGAAGAATGACGTTTAACACGGCGGCCACGCCCGCCTCCACTCGTGCGCCGCCCGACGGTGCTCTTGCCAGAAGGGGACATGGAAGACGCCGGCGGGGCAACCATGGATCGAGAGTACTGTAACCCGCGGCCACTACCCTGTGGTAGTGGCTGCACAGGTTCCTTCCGTTTGCCCTTCTTATCCTCTTGGAACCAAAGACGAAACGCAGACAACAGGCTCGCTCGATTTCTGTGAGGAGCGACAACCCTTCCTCCATTCTCAGTGAAATTCGGAAGTGAAGTCAACGTGTCGCCTGGAGAATTCGCGGGAGTTGGCGCATATCCACTGGGTGGCGACATTCGCTCACCCGTGATTACCCATGGCGACCCGGGCATAGGAGGCACATCGGGAGTGGATGAGGAAGATGGGGATACCGCATCCTTTGCCTTCACTGGTGGTGACTTGGTCAATTTAGACGACCCGCCACTACCATGCGAACTACGGGGATCGTCCCCAGATGGCATCTTCTCATTCTCCCGTGCCTTCTCCTTCTCTCGTGGACCCTCCCGTTGATCTTTGACCGCCTCGGTCGATTTCTTGCGAACAAGACCGGCCGCTTCCAGCGCTGTCGTCGCTCGTTGCATGATGCTGACGCTTCCCGAGCGAACCTTGCCATCTCTCTTCAACTTGAGCAAGTCCTTATCCTTGTTGTCCATACTCCTGTAGCTTCCACTTGGCGTGGATTGGTTTGAGCGTAGAGAAGAATCGTTCGTAGTCGGCGAAGGCGACAGAAATGGCGACTTTGCACGGGGAGGGGTGGTCGGACGCGCAGCCGAAGCGACCGTCGGAGTGGGCGGTACAAGGGCAAGCGCCGGAGGGGCAGGCACGGAGGAATAATCATCGGTTTGTACTGCGATGCCACGCTTGTTCCTTTTCCGAGATCCAGTAGGCCGCTCGCCTTCCTTCTCTTTCTGCCGCTTGGGGCCCGAGCCTTCCTCAGCTTGTTCACTGTCAGGGTCTGCGGTGGCTCGAACCTCGCCAAGAATCCGCTTCTCATGTTTACGCATCAACATCCACCAGAGTGCTCCCGTCGAGTCACATGCGTCCGAGATAACTGAGTGCACGATCTGAGCGGTGTCAAAACCCATCATACTCAGGGTGTTCAGTAACTCGCGCTCAGCGGGAGTAGAAAAGATGATTGGAGCCGGTGTGCCAAGAAGACTTGCAAAGTCCTGTGGAGGAAGGAGTGCAAGGGGTTTATCACGTGGTGATGAGCCATTGCCGTCAGAAAGCGTCGACGACACCGAACGGCGTTTCGTGCGAACAGGTGTACGGGCAGGATGTGGTGGAATCCGAACAGGGTTGGAGGGTGTGAAAGACGACATCCTCCCCTCACCATCTCTATTCACCTCCTCTTCGATTACGGGCTCAGGCTGCCGAATCTTTGTGTCTTTCGATCCCGAGTCTCCTTTGGTAATCGTCCTTTGACTTGGGTTAGAACGAATCTGGATCGGGACAGGCTTGGAAGAATCTTGGAACGCATTGGAGGCATTGTCATCGGGAGTCGTAATTGCGGACGGTAAAAGCTCGGAGGAAGCAGAGATAAAAGTCATCTCCGATGTAGCAGAGGTCGCCGATGACGTGCCTTGTTCCGTATCCAACGTTCTTGCCTCGTTTGTAGTGGGCTTTACGCTCAATGGGAAGGCAGTGCGAGCGGGTGATGGCGATGCAGGTGCGTCGTCCTCGACTTCCGGCGAAGTAAAAACAGTAGCAGTACTACGCGAGGTAAACCAAGGGGAGGCCAGAATTTGAGGGATTGTCAAGCGCTTCGACGGATCGGTCTGTAAAATATCCCGAAGAAGGTCACGAGCACCTACGGGACAGTAAAAACCATGAAATTGAAGAGTAACCAAAAACCGAACCTCTAGACAACCACTCAGGATCTTCAAACTCCCCTTTGATTACCATTTCCTTCATCACAGCTTCGTTGTCGTCGTCGAAAGGTAGGGTGCCCGTCAAAAGGCAATAAAGAATCACACCCATGGACCAAATGTCTACCTCTGAATGCTATTTAGCGTACTGCGCGGCGAAACCGAATCACCGCTCACCTGGTCCAAGGTATTTCTTGCCTTGCAGAACCTCTGGCGCGGCATAGCCAGTGGTACCGCAAAAGGTCTCCATATAGACGCCCTTGTCGTATTCACGCGTGAAGCCAAAGTCTCCAAGTTTGACGCGACAACGTTCATCCAATAACACATTCTCCAGCTTGAGGTCGCGATGAACGATGCCCTTGTCATGTAGGTAGGCAACGGCGAGACACATCTGGCCAAAGATAATCCTTGTCTCGTCCTCAGACAAACGGCCTTTTTCAGCGAGGTAATCGAAGAGCTCTCCTCCGGAACAAAGTTCTGTTACGATCCATATGTGTGATTCGGTAGCGATGACTTCGTACATTTGGGTAACGTGTGGGTGGTGTAGCTGGCGGTGATGATGTATTTCGCGGGTGAGGGAGGCAGACATCGCCTTTGGGATCTGCTTGATAGCGACGCGGGTCGAGGTCAGACGATGGGTGCCCATGCGTACTTTTCCATATGCTCCTGTTGGGGATCGTATCAGACCACGGTGTGCCTGTTGAGGGTTAGGAAGACTTGCCTTCTCCGATGACTTTTCCGAGGGTGTAATTACCTATTACCTTAACCTTTTGGGAAGCGAGCTCCTTCCCCAGTTCATTATAGGCATTAGCAAGTTGGGCTTTGTGGTTTTGGGACACGGAGGTGGATTGTTTGTGGCCGTGTGTGGACATTGTGGCATGTAGAATGGGGCTAAGGTAGCGATAAAGGAGGGGCACGGGCACGGTAGCCGCGAAATAGTAGACAGAAAACTTGGAGGTGGTGTGTGGAGGTGAACAACAACTTGTGCACTAATCACTCTCAGCCGATGCGTGGGAATGGGACATGGATTAACACAACAGACGTTCAAAACTAGCTACGCATGTATCAAGAGTCCATGGGCTCGTCCACGGTTCTGTTCGACGAGCCCGCAATACGAAACACAGGGGAACAAAGCGAAATTGGCAAGGGGCGCCATAGATACAACACAACAAAAGCCATTCGTAGAAGGTAGGAATGTAGCTGGGCCGGGCGACCAGTGACTATTTACCATGACCTGTTGTTTTGACGATACTGACAACAATGATCACGATGATCACGGCCACCGCCAGACCTATAATGATACGCATCTGGAGAACAAGTCAGCACTCCTGTCTTGCACGACAACACGGGCCCACCTTCATATCCTTCCACCTAGTGCCGCCAGAAGTGAGCCACAGTACAAAATGAAATCAGGAGGGCTTACCACATATTCTGGAGTCGATGAGCGTTGGATTATCTGGAAGAAACGATGGCACTCACCTTGCGCACTCTGTTTGCTCCACGACGGAATCCTTGAGCCGAGACGGCCAAGTTGTCTGTTCAAAAAATGTAAAGGATCTTGAATGCATTGCGCCGTCAAGGAGGCTAACCGGTCTTGTCTTGCAGCGAATCCAGCCGCTCGCCCCGCTCGGCGACCTTTGTGATGTTCTCCCTCATGATACCAACGGTATCGTCGATTTGCTGTTGAATGTGTGCGGTTTTGGCATTGCCCTGGGAGCCCGAGGCGTTGGAGGAGGAGCCATTGCGAGGGAGGTAGGGGTCGTAAGGCTCGGACCTAGGGTTTGGGAAGATGGGAAGAGACATCAGACGGGGGTATTCTGGCCATGAATGTGAATAGGCACGAACATGACGAAGCTGCGGGTAATAAGGAGAAGGGTGAATGAGGGAGAAAGAGTCGGATATATGTTTTTTGCTTACCGAACGTAGCGAGAAGATGTGATGTGGTTGACTGCGCAAGCTTTGTGACCACGGCGTAACGGGTAACAACCAGTCACATGTCACATGTCACACACAGCATCGTACCGACAATATGATATCCACCAAGTTCTAGGAACCCCTGACATCCAATTCAAAGTATCATGTAGATCTCCCCCCCCCGGCAGATCGTCCATTTATTTCTTGCGTCAATCAACACGTTTCTGTAAGACACGCGTCCGTTGTTCGTCATACACCGACTTCCAGTGTTTCCATTCCGTCTCCATCCCACCATCAGCCCAAATTACCCATCCATCCCTGACACGCATCCAAACCACCAGGGGGTGACAAAGGATAGCAGCGCGCGCGCGCCCAAACGGCGAAAGGGGGCGCATGTGAGGAAGCAGTTCAGTCACGACGTAATGGGCAAGACCGAGGCCGATGCCAATACCGAGTCCCCAAATCACCTGATGTGGTGTGTGGTACAACAAGTTCAACCTAATGCCAATGGGTGTTCATTTCGTCGGAGCAACGTGGATCCTGACATACCTCGAGTATGCAACGAGCGCGACCCATGCAACGATGACCAAGTAGACAATGAATCTGAACGCCTGATCAAGCAAGGGATACCCGCAAGAGGTAAACCGATGGCGGAAATACACGTGGCAGATCAGGAATGCGCCAAAATAGCCCATGTATTGGCTGTGTGACGACGGGAAGCCGTATCCGTTGAGGTGAAGGTTGCTCCCTAGATTCCAAGAAATTCAGCGCTTGGCCATCTGGCACCGCATCAGAGACGTACATACTGTTCGGGCGTTCTTCCTTGATGATGCGTTTCAAAATCCAATTGAGCGCTTCTGAACCGAGCTGACCAGCCCACATGTTGATGATGGTGAGTTCGCGGGTCTGCACGGCGAGGGCGGCATATGCGGGCTAGTTGCGCGTCTGGTCTGTTCGCGTGCGACCGGATGGTGGTGCTGCACGCACCATGAGGAGGATGGGGCTCAAGGTGAAGAGTGCCAACACGAGAGAGGTATTTGAGGAACCATCATCTGAAAACAACGCTTGAGCGTCACGGTGGCAGGGATGAACGCATAAGCCTCACATAGGACATGTGTGAGGTCCAACGAGATTCTGTTGGTCATCGTTGTTGCAAGTGGAATCAGAACGCAGGTCCGAACAACAACCCCGGGCCGGTGACAGGTGCCAATGGGCGCTTAGAGTCATTACTCACAAACATCTCATGTTTCAAAACATCCGTCGCATGAGTCCTTGCGGTAGCCTCCCCTAAGCAGCCCCTTAGGTAGGAACATAGTCGTTCCGAGTCGTTGGTCGCTTGTTACCACTTGGGACTTTTATCGGCTGACTCGCCTCGTCTGTACACAGCATCGTTCTGCAGTGACAAGACCAGTCCCGATAAAAAAGCATGCGCATTGCGCAAGGACATCCTCCATCAACTCTCTCGCAACTCGCTCAATGGCCTCGTTGCAGCAAGTCATCGAGCAGCTCGTATTACAGAGCGCCGATGGCACCACTGGCCTCAACGCGACCGTTACATCGTCTGCCCTGCGCGGGCCACTCGAACTCGCCACATCCATCGTCACCATGCTCTTTTCCGCTTCTGCTTTGCACGACTGGGCTGTCCTCTTGCTCATCGGTAGCTTCTTTGAGACCGCGCGCAGGTTGCTTGCTTCCCTATGGCATGCATTGATCAACGCGTGCTTCATCACCGCCGTCTTCGACGAATGTGATGACAGCTACCGTACGCCACCCCGAGTCTGGTTGCTCATTCACGCATGTTGACTTTTTGTCCGACAGAGTGGATCATGCTTTGGTTGTCTAAACAGCCTTCGTGGAGTGCGTCGTCTCCTCCGACATATCGTCGCGGGTGCTGATTTGAAAATCCGTAGAACAAGCACGGAACGTTGAGATTAGCACTTCCAACTTTGACCTTGATCCCGATAACGAGGTCCTGGATCCCAGCTCGCAGAACGTAGCTTATATTCCGACGGTGTCGGGATCTTATAACCTTTGGTATAAATATCGTTGGGTCAAGGTCACTCGTGAAATCATTTCTCATGGGGGCGGATGGTCCACCACAGAGACGCTCACAATGAGGTCAGACCTACATGAGGATGTACCCTGAACTCTACTCACTCTCTCTACCTAGTATAATCACCCGTGATCATGCAATTCTTACGGAGATCCTCCAGGACGCCCAGAGAGCATACAGCGAGGCTCGGAATGATAAAATATCTGTTTATGTTTCAGATAGCCGGTATGTACTCTGTCTTTCGAATCATGCCTCGCATGCGCTGACTAAACGTATTTTTTCACAGCTCTGACGGCTGGAAAATACTTGCTACACGGCCCAAGCGACCGCTCAACTCCATCATCTTGGACCCGGGCATCACGGAGTTTGTGCTCGAGGATGTCCGAGATTTCCTCAGCAATAAGTGGTGGTACACTGAGCGAGGTATTCCCTTCCGCCGTGGATACCCGTTTGTTCGTGTCCTCCTTTTGTCTCGCATATAGTTGGATGCTTACGCTGCTCCTAGTATGGTGCTCCCGGATCTGGAAAACCATCCCTCATTCAGAGTATTGCAGGAGAGCTGGGTCTGAACGTGTACATTATCTCGCTCTCCCGCTCGGGGCTGGACGACACAGGTCTCTCCGAGCTCATCGCAGCCTTGCCGGAGAGATGCATCGCACTCACGGAAGACATTGATGCCGCCTTTCACCATGGTCTCAGCCGTGAAACCCCCCGTGTACCATCCTCTCAAACGTCCGACGGCCCCAATGACCTTCTCAATAACGCTTCTCCCGTACCCAGCGGTAACCGTGTATCTCTGAGTGGTCTCCTGAACTCCCTGGACGGTATTGGCGCACAGGAGGGGCGCGTGCTGTTCGCGACCACGAACAAGTACAGTTCTCTAGATCCCGCGCTGTGTCGACCCGGTCGGATGGATTCGCACATTGAATTCAAACACGCGAGTAAATTCCAGGTCGAGAGGCTCTTCAAGCGGTTTTATGCTCCTGCGCCTTCTGCCTCTGCGAGTGCAAGTGCGACGAAGCCCAGACAGGCAACGGTATCAGAAAAACGCGAGAGCGGATATGTCGATGCCAATGTGGACGAAGAAGGGGACCCCCTCATCGATCTATCCGAGTCGCAGTCACAGACGCCTCTTTTCCCCTCGTCCTCCCCATCCCCATCTTCCGCCTCCTCCCGGTTAGTCATTGGAAAGACCGAAGAAACCAAGAGCCCAAGTGAGAGCCCACAACAACAACCAACCTGCGTCGGCCTTGTGCACAGCGGACGCGGATCCAAGCTCTCGCGCAACCGCATCGACGCGCTCGCTGCACAGTTCGCGCTCGCCATTCCCGAGCGGCAGTTCTCAATGGCGAGCCTCCAGGGCTTTTTGATGATGTACAAAACGAGGCCAATTGCGGCCGTTGCAGAAATCGGCACGTGGGTCGAAAAGGAGCTGGCGCAGGGATAGGACAAGGGAGAGAAGAGCGCGTGAGTAGAGCGCCACTGTTATTTCTTTTCGTTTCACCTGGCACGGTTACTCTGGACCTTGGAACAAACTTCCAGTTTGCTCTTCGAGAAAATTATATTATGATTCACATAAACTTAAACATTTAGGTCAAGCTAAACATTGGTGGCCATTGTGATACCCTAGTCCTATGATCTGCTTTCGGTGGCGAACTACCGTCACGATGTATTCCGAAGCATGCTCATTGTTAATACCATTGCAATATTCACACAGAATTCATTGATCCCTCTTCTAACCTCACATCAATCATCCACATCCAATCCACCGTCGGTGACCGGAACTTTTGCCTTCCTCCCGACGGCCGATTGCGGCTTACGTGGTTGTCGGCGGTACTCCATCTCGCCGATCGCTTCTCCAGCGGGACCAGTCTAGGTCGAGAACTACACGGTCGTCACTTGCCTGGGATTGAAATGTTGATGGGCCAACCAACCTGATATCCTCCCTACCCGATTTCGCTAGCTTATTACCGTAATATTTAGAAAGTTTATTGCCCCGATTAGGAAACCGTTATTGACTCGATCCGCAGCGCCGCAGAGCGAAGCAGATTTACCATCAGAAAGCCGTCGTACAGCTCCACAAATCTCACCAGTCGAACGTAATTTCCAACCGACATCCCGGCGCTGCGTAAGTATCTGTGGACAAGTACCTACTCGCCCCGACATCTTTGCATCTGGAGTCAAGCTTGGAGATTGCCGCCGCGTCAAAACGTGTGTGAATCTCTCACCGATAGTTGGGTAAGGTCTTTGTTTCCTCGGAAATTGAATCTGACATCCACCATGCCTTGGTGTGCATTCAGGTGTGTTTGTAGGATTCTCAAGCCGAACGCAAGATACTTGTCTCCTGGTCGAGGTGTATCTATCAATCCCATATCAGCAATCGCTTTTGGACCCGGGGATGCAGAAAGTCCGATGGGAAAAACAGCATGTCCGTCACATAAAGCGAGTCGAACGTTGTAGGGGTGACTCCATAGGCACGGAATTATTTCAATGCCGGTATGAGATCGATCCAGGTAGCGACGTTCCCACAGCCAAGCAAATTATGCGTCTCACCAAAAGTAATGTTAGCTTATCCCAGTCCACCCGGATTCCGAGTGACATGATCGATCGCGGACGGAGGTGATTCGGGACCGGATGGTCAGTTCGTCGGTCAGGTAGGGTTCCCTCATCGGATTTTTCACCCTTGTGTTTGACCCCGCTGTACGTGAAATGATCAGATGATGACCCGCGCAATTTGTAAAATTCGGTTCAATCTATCGAGGTTCAGCGCGGGTTCAGGATATACGGGAAGCTATAATTTTGCTGCACCGATGGATTGATACATCATGATCATCATTTCCCCACTCAGGCTGTGGGGGTCAACGTAGTCCGGGTGCAATTCTGGTGCGTATATTTGCATTCAGGGAATCGCAGACGGCGATCGAACGATGTGGGAGATAGAAGCGCTTACCGTGTTCCGAGCGATGAAATACCAGTCCATTGGCAATGACAGATCAACAGATGAGGACGCTGTTCAGATGTCCCGACTTCCCAAGATCTTATAATTGCAACGATCGCTCACTGGAATGTGGTATGGTCACCGCAGCGATGAATACCATTGAAACCAATGGAGGACCCAAAGGGCCGCCCCGTAACACACTAAACCAAGCTGTCACTAGCAAGTACTACTTCATTCCAACATGGTAGCGTCATAACATTCGCGATTAATGAGGCAACTTCTCACAGGACGGTAGACGAAAAAGTAAATGTTGGCACTGAGAGAGCGAAGCAGGTCCCAGGAAGCATGTGTCTTCTGATTACGGGCTGAGGATGGCGAGTAGGTATTTTTCTGGAGCCTTTTCCTGGAACTAATGCCGTGAATTGGCTCCCATGGATGGGAACATCACTCTTGGGCTCCCGCGCTCAACCGCTTTCACAGCGCGCTCCACGAGCGTCTTAGAAGGCCTCAAATGCGTGGTTGAGGCTGCGCCGTGACCATAAACATGGCACTGGGCGTCCCACAGAGGTACGTACGATTGGCTGGTTGCTGTTCCAAATTTGTGATGGTACGCAAAAACAATCATCTATTATGGTATTTGCTGTGCGCATGCCACCGCATGTTTGATTGTACCTTTCACATGGCTTGGAGGTGGCATCCACCAATTGCTCTCCAAACACTGTTGGGGGAGCCCAAGCGCCCTCGTGTGATATAAAATCGATGAAGTTCATTTCCCCGACACCAAGTGATTTTCCTCCTTGGGACAATGGCCACACCACCATCATCCTCCGGTTCTGATGCGAGCCCGCTCCAGAACTCGCTTTACATCGGGGTTACTATACAGAACATCCTGTATGGTGAGTTTCGCGGCACGTATAAGGAGATTATGAGGACTTACGCATCGCTCATGCAGGTGTCGAGTTGATCCTCTACTTCAAGACCATACGTGTCTTATCCGGCACCACTGCAGGAGTGCGCAAGAAACTCAAAGTGCTCTACGCAGTATTTAGCAGCATGATGGTCTTCTTGATCACCGTCTGGGTTGTAACCACGGCAATATTCTGCCAAAAAGTGTGGTTGCAGGACTCTAACTACCCAGGGGGTCCCGACGCTTACTTTCAGGCAAATATTTCGGATTGGTACTTGGACTGGGGGACGACAGCAGTCATCCTACTCCAACTCATGACGGATGGCCTCATGGTAGGACGTACACGATGTTGTCAGAACCTGTGCTCAATTTGGCTGGCTTCAGATCCACCGCTGTCGGGTCATATGCAATAGCTATCGTACCGTCATCGTACCTATGTTTTTGTGGTTTTCTACCCTCGGTGAGCTTCATTCGCATGTGACGTTCTTGTGGTCACCTCATTCCGTGTCGACCTAGTTTTGGGAGTTCTGGTCGACTGGACCAGCAGTTTACCAGGGGGCGACTTCTTCGCCGG